>PVIR01009884.1:0-51836 GCA_004026965.1 Petromus typicus | reverse complement strand
CCAACTCACATCACAATCCTCCTGCCTCTGCCTCCCGAGTGCTGGGATTACAGGCGTGAGCCACCACGCCCGGCACTGTGGCATGTGGTACTGGTTGCTGCTGGGTGTGGGTCTCCACACCCAGTATTGTTATGTGGTTACCGGGGAATCGAACCTGGGCCCTTGCGCTTGCAAGACAGGCGCCGGAACCACTGAGCTATATTCTTAATATGTCATCTGATATGTTGCATTCTTGCTCAAAAACTTTAGTGCTTCTTTTGACTGTGGAATAAAAATTTTAAGCTTGAGCCAATACCTTTCACAGTTTACCTGTATGTGATTTCTTTAGAGATCTTTGTCTATTAGAATATTCACCAGGATGAGTCACTAGATTTTCTTTAGATGGGTATACACCTATATCACTCAATAAAACTGGAACCTAAAATCCACTTATTTATTGCAAAGTGTCAACACTGCAATTAAATTTGAATACTAAGGTTTAAGTTTTGAAAAAATAACTCTACATTAAAAGAAAGGAATAATTGGGGCTGGGAATTTCCCTCACTGGTGCTGCGCCTGCCTCACAAGTTCACGGTCCTGAGTTCAATCCCTGGTACTGAGAAGGAAAAGAAAAAAGTGAGTTAAAAGAAAAGCAGAATAACAGAGCTTTCCATGATACTGGCACACATGCCATAGATTTACCACCAGTGGCATAGATAAAAGAAAATAAAGTGTCAAGTTGAGTGGAATCAAGTGTCCATCTTGTTTTTGTTTTTGGTGGTTTTTTTTAGGTTTTTTTTGAGACAGAGTCTCGCTTTGTGGTTCAGGCTGGCCCTGAGCTCAGCCTCAAACTCACATCACAGCAATCCTCCTGCCTCTGCCTCCCGAGTGTTGGGATTACAGGCGTGAGCCATCACGCCCGGCACTGTGGTATGTGGTACTGGTTGCTGCTGGGTGTGAGTCTCCAAGGCCAGTATGTTATGTGGTTACTGGGGATCGAACCCAGGTCCTTGCGCTTGCAAGACAGGCACTGGAACCACTGAGCTAACTCCCCGGCCCTTGTTTTTGTTTTTTTGAGAGGAGGCTGGAAATCAAACTTGTGACCTTCTATTCAGAGGCAGGTGCCAGAACCACTGAATTAAATAACCAGCCTTAAAGTGTTCCATCTTAATTTTGACGCCAGAAGCCTCAGAACTTTTTTATACAAAGTTAATGTATTTTGTATTTTTTTATTCTGTTAGTGGATATTTGTAGTACATATTTGTCTTTACAGTCATTTGCTTCAGCATCTTTCTAGAGATAAGGGATAAATATGCAAGTGTAAAGAAAAAGTTCCAAACTGTATGGTAATTGCAAGAGAGGTGACAGCTCTGCTTAGGGAAAAGAGTTTAATATTTAGCTAGAATTGCAGGAAAGGAGTGTATACTTGAAGAGTTGGTACTGTTGAGATGGAGTAAGGTAGAAAATGATCCTGGGAGGGTGTATGTACAAAAGACCTAAGTTAAGGGAGGAAATATAAAACACTTCTGCTAATGGCCCAAAAAGCCAGTGCTGCAGTAGAAGAGCTGTGAGAATGCCTAGGAATGGGTTACCTTTTTAGGTGTCAGAGTTTAAGAGAAATTTATTACTAAGGAAGATGAGAGGGAGATCTGATCATATGCATTGTCATACATACATTGAGACATCATATTGTTTAATTGTATTTGTTTTAAAAATTGTTTAAAGAATAGGCTGGCCAGGCATGCAAACCTGTAATCTTAGCACTCAGGAGGATGAAGCAAGAAGATCTCTGTGAGCTTGAGTCCAGCCTGTTATGTAGTAAGTTCAAGCCTAGTCCATACTATAAAGTGAAACCCTGTCTCAAAGCAAAAATAGTATGAATTCTGAAAAGCTATCAGAGGCTGATGATTTTTTTCTTGTTAAGATCCATATTGGCTCTTGTTCTAAATTTAGGCAGATTCAGAGATTCAAGACAGTCCTTGAAATATAGTAGATGTATTGTATTCATAATTGTTTGGGTTTCTCTATTTCCTTTCTTTTCAGAAATGTACTAAAACTAGAAACTTTGGGGCTGAGGATGTAGCTCAGTGGTGTATTCACATGCCTGGCAAGCACAAGGTCCTGAGTTTGATCCCTGGTACCACAAAAAAAAAAAAAAAAAAAAAAAAAAGAGTTGGAATCTTACTGTGGCCGTCCTGCAAATTAAATTTTGGCTCTATACTAAGTACTTGAATTGTATTTATTTTAAAGTAGGAAAGATTGATTTTTAGCTCACAAATACTAGAGTTTTGGGCTGGGGATTTGGCTCAGTGGTTCTGGCGCCTGTCTTGCCAGTGCAAGTACCCGGGTTCAATCCCCGGGTAACCACATACCATACTGGGTGTGGAGACTCACACCCAGCAGCAACCAGTACCACATACCACAGTGCCGAATGTGGTGGCTCACGCCTGTAATCCCAGCACTCGAGAGGCAGAGGCAGGAGGATTGCTGTGATGTGAGTTGGAGGCTGAGCTCAGGGCCAGCCTGAACTACAAAGCAAGATCCTGTCTCAAAAACCTAAAAACAAAACAAAACAAAACAAAAAACAAAAAAACCCAAAAACAAATACTAGAGTTTTATATCTGTAGTATATTTTAATCAGAGATAGTCTCTTGAAATATTTTTTGTTCTGGAAAAACCTTCCTCCTTTTTTTCCCCCACTTAAATGTCTCATGAGCATCTTCAGTTTTATACATGCATCATAAAATTCTTAATTTCTGGTGTTTATGCATTTCTCTTTAAACTTGCTCTTTCCTAGATTTTTCATCTTATAAATGACAGGATTTTTCATCAAGCTTTCTTTTTAATTGAAATCTTTATTGGTACATTACATATAAACAACAAGCTTTTTATGCCAGAAGCCTGGTAGTTATCCTTACTTCTTTTTAAAAAATTGATTTTATTGGTACATTTTATATACACGTCATGAGCACAGTCAGCATTAAGAATTTGTACCAGTATGTGACACAACTTAATTCTTATTTTTTCCCATTCCCCTGGCCACCCTACAATCCCTTCCCCCCATTTGCATAAGCTTTGCTTCCATCCGATTTTTTCTTTCTCTTCTTTACTTACCCCTACCCCCTTTTCCCTTTGAGTATTTTCTATTTCACAATATCTGTCATACATTTTAGAACTAGTTTACATTTTCATACCAGTGAAGTGATACAGTAATTACACATCTGTGTCCCATTTATTTCAGTTATGAATATGTCCTCAAGGTATATCCATTTGAGTATAAATGACTGAAATTTATCATTATTAATGACAAAGGGCTACTTTCTAGAGTATATAAAGAACTTGAAAAACAGTCCCGCCCAAATTTAAAGACCCAGTCCAAAAATGGGCATCTGAATGAACAGACATTTTTCAGATGAAGAAGTAAAGGCAGCTAAAAAACCTATGAAGAAATGTTCCACATCGCTGGTTATTCTAGAGATAAGGTGAAAACAACACTGAGATTCCATTTCATTCCACAAAGAAAGGCTGCTATCCCGAAATCAATAAGATAACCTTACCTCTTTATTAGCCATGTTGGTCCCCTTTGGAAAACAGTCTCTTCTTTCCATATTCTCCATCACAGTCTAAACTGCTGTCATTTTGATTGGGTAATTTCAGGAGGTGTTTAATATTTCATTTGTTTGTCTTAGAATTTATTCTTTCCGACAATGACTTGTAGAAATTTTTAAGTATTAATCTGATAATCACTGTATCTGTGTATACAAAGCAATATTTGATATGTGTTGGAAGACAATAAATTTGAATAGTGCCCTCTCTACTTAAAATTCTTCAGTGTTTCCTGAAGAATCTAACCTTATGTTTTACAACATTTTTTTTTCCTTTGGAAGTGTTTTGTTTTGTTTTTGCAATACTGAGAATTGAATTTAGGATGTTGTGCTTGCAAGGCAGTCACAAATGCCATTGAGCTAAATCCTCGGCTCTGGAAGTTTTTTTGATGGTGTGTAACACTTTCAAATCTTAGTTTTATGAAAAATTTTTTCCAGTTCCAGGCATTTAACTCAGGACCTTGTGCTTGCAAGGCAGGTGCAAAATACCAGATAATTCAAAATAATGATGGAGGTCTAATTTACAGAATATACACACACTGTAAGAACAGTCACCTTGCCGCTGACTTAAATGCTACAAAGATACATAAGCATAAATGGATAGGAGTATTAATAAGTGTGAAGTCATATATTCAGAGTCACCATCTGGAGGTGTTCCTGTACCATCCCCAGATTTTGGATTATATATTGATGTTCTTGTGTACCTCCTTTGCAAACTTACATAGCAGTTAACTCAGATGCCTTTCCCATTCCCTGTCTGCTTCCGCCTCCCTCTTTCCTCCCTTTCTCTTTGTGCTGTAGCCTCCCAGGTGGTAGGATTATAGGCATGTTCATGAGCAATGCCCATGTTCAAAGCTTATTAACCGTGGTAGATACTGGCATTCATTGAACTTTGCTCTAAGAGTCATTATTAGGGTGGTAGGCCACTTTGTTAGTTCTTAACTATGGAGGAGCAATGAGCTGCCACCTGTGGGAATCATAGGATGCAATGCTAGATTTTATTATTTTATATCCTCCATCAGTTCTTAGAGAAGGTATTTTGTTGCAAAGGTGACTAAAGGGTGAGGACTCAGGGATCCACACCTAAAGATAGGTCATGTAGGAAGTTCCTGCTTACCTTAAGTGATACTATTTTTGGTTTTGTTTGGTTTTGTGTTTTTGTTTTTGTTTTGTTTTGTTTTGTTTTTTTGAGACAGGCTCTTGCTTTGTGGTTCAAGCTGGCCATGAGCTCAGCCTCAAACTCAAATCGCAGCAATCCTCCTGCCTCTGCCTCCTGAGTGCTGGGATTACAGGCGTGAGCCACCACACCCGGCACTATGGTATGTGGTAGTGATGGTACCATGCTGGGCATGAGTCTCCACACCCAGTATATTGTATGTCATTAACCAGGGGTTGAACCTGGGTCCTTGCACTTGCAGGACAGGCACTGGAACCACTGAGCTAAATCCCCGGCCTCTTAAGTGATACTTTAAAAAATCTAAACTTGTAATTTTCTTCTTCCAGTGGCTTCCCAATAGAATAAATTCCAAATTCCTCATCAAAGGAAATAAAGCTTACAAAGCCTCATTGACTTATTTTGCTTTGTTTTAAATATTTTTTGTAGGCTCATTTACTTTCAGGGCTTATCTTACTTCATTTGCTGTTTCTACTTGTGCTCACTATAATTTTCCTTGAATATGCCCTGACTCCCTTTCCTTTGTCTGGAATATGTTCTTCTTTCCATCTGTAATCTTTACATGCCTGGCTTCTTGACATTTATGGTTCCTTAAAAATACTTCCTTACCTCAAATTTACCCATGAAATAGAATGGAAAAAATGTTCTGAATTCATTTGACAAAGAGGGGATTACCCTGATACCAAAACCAGATATAGAATTCAACAACAAAAACTATAGACCAGTATCTTTTATGATTCGGATGCAGAAATCCTTAAGATTCTTTTAAATAGACTTCAGTTACTCATGAAAAAGATAATACAGTGATTAAGTTGGTTTTATACCAGGGATATAAGGATGGATCAACATGCATAAATCAATATATGTAGTACATCAGTAGGGCATGGTGGCACAGACCTCTAATCTCAGCCCTTAGGAGGCTGAGGCAGGAAGATAAGTGCGTTGAAGCCCACTTTTAGCTACATAGAGATAATGAACTCAGTTTATTCCCAAGGGTTGATTGTAACTCAGATTAGTCTGTTGAAGGCTCAGACTCCTCTACAGAGAAGCTTCAGAGTCTCTCCTGTGAATCAGTAGATCAGATCTCAGTGTCCTTCAAGAGACATTAGCCCAGGATTTCTCAATTAATTCCACACAAGAAAGGATGTTATAATGTTCCTTCCACAATTCTGTAAAGGTTAAATCTGTATCTGAGAGTATCTGAAAGCCCAAGTGGCCAGCATTTGGGTCATAACTCAAGACTTTGTTGTAAGTTAAAACTAAAATTCCAGGGTCCAGGGATTTAGCTCAGTGGCTGCACTGCCTGCAAATGCAAGGTCGTGATCCCCAGTACCACAAAACAAAACAATAAAACAAAAATTCCAGTCATAACCCAAGTTGTTCTTATGCGATGGTGATTGTGATTTGAGAGTCTACTGTAATCACTACATAAAGAGAATAGTAATTACATGATCATCTCAATAGAGAAAAGCCTTTGACAAAATTCAACATTCATTATGATAAAACCCTGAAGAAAATAAATATAGAAGCTTTCTTCAAAATAATAAAACAGATATATGACAGATTGATAACCAGTATCATATTCAATGAAGAAAAACTGCTTTGAGGACTTGTACTCCAATAAGATGAAAAAATCAGAAGAAATGGACAGATTCTTAGATACATATTCATTATAAAGCTAATCATGATGATACCAAAATTCTAAATCACGTAGTATCAGTCAGTGAAACTAAACAAGTAATAAAATAACTGCCAACAATGAAAAGGCAGACTTCTGGGAAGATGGCAGAGTGGTGAGCAGCAGAGAAAAAGCCTCTCCAAGATTTGGAGTCCTGATGCTGGAATATAGGGCAGAAGGAAAAGAAAGAGGGAAGTGGGTCCCTGGGATTCAAGAAGGATCTGAAGTGGGAAATGAAATCCTTAAGGAGAGCAAGAAGGTGCCCAACTGAGCTCGGAACTCAGAACCCTGTGAGTGAACTCCATCTGTTGGCTCCAAGTACCTTGATGTAGATGCTGATTTCAGGACTACAGAGGCCAGAGTGTGGAGTTTAAGTCAGGAGGAGACACATAGACTGATGTAGGCTCAAGGAATCCAGTTCCAGCCTCACAGCCAGAAACCGGTCTGAACTTCAGAGAAACTAAAGGAGCAAGAGGGATTATCTACTACTTCACTGGGAAGTTGAGGCTAGTTTGCTAGAATTAATCAGTTCAGCTCTAGACTTTGCCTGTGCTACCATGCTTCCAAACTTGTTATATAGATTCAGTGCAATACCAATCTAAATCCCAACAGCATATTTCACAGAATTAGAAAAAAAAAAATCCTAAAATTCATTTTGAACCAAGAGACATGGAATAGTATAGGCAGTTCTGAGCAACAAAAGTGAAGAAGGTGGTATCATGATACCTGACTTTAAATTATACTACAAAGCTACTGTGATAAAAATAGCATGATACTGGCAAAAATACAGATCTGAGGATCAATAGCACAGAGTGGAGGATGCAAAAAAAAAAAAAAAAAAAAACCCAACTCTATACATACTCAACCACCTTATATTTGACAAAGGAACCAAACACTTTCACTCAAAGAAAGATAACCTCTTTATTAAAGGGTGCTGGACAAGCTGGCTTTCCACATGCTAAAGACTGAAACTAGAACCATATCATTCACTATGTACTAACCTGAAATAGAAATGGATCAAAGGTCTAACTCTTAAAACAGAAACGCTAAATCTGTTGGAAGAGAGAATAGGTAGAATGCTTAAGGTCATAGAAATAGGCTAAGATTTCATTAACAAAACCCAGACCACTCAGGAAATACTACAAAGAATCAACTGGGATCTCATTTTATTAAAAAACTTTTGCATAAGAGAAACCACTGACAGAGTGAAGAGACAACTTAAAACATGATAATTTTTTTTAAATCAGGTATTCATCAGATAAAGGAATATAATTTAGATTATATAAAGACCTAAAAAAAAATCAGACCCACCAAATTAAAAAATCCAATCCAAAAATAGGCATCTGAAATGAAAATACACGTCTCAGATAAAGAATTAGAAATAACAAATAAATAAATGAAAAAGTGTTCAACATCACTAGTTGTTCGTAAAATGCAGATCAGAGTGCTGAGATTCTATCTCATTCCAGAAAGAGTACCTGCTGCTGTCAAGAAATAAACCAATAACAAATACTGAAGAGGCTGTGGGGAAAAAGAAACGCTTCTTCACTGTTGGTGGAGGTGTGGACTGGTGCAGCCGCTGTAAAGATCAGTGTGGAGATTTCTCAAAAAACTAAAGCTAGAGGTTCTATTTGACCCAGCTATTCCTCATCTTGGTATCTTCCTCAAAGAATAAAAAGCATTGTGCCACACTGATAACAGCAAATAGCTATAAGAAACAGTTCAAATGCCCATCAGTAGATGAGTAGATAAAGATGATGTGGTTTTTAATATAATGGAGTACTACTCTGCCATAAAGGATGAGCTTCAGACACTTATAGCTAAATGGATGAACCTTGAGACCATACTCTTTCGGTGAAATAAGTCAAACACACTTAAATACTGCATTATTTCTCTGTTATGAGAAACTGAAAATGGAAATAAGGACTAAAATGTATAATAGATATCAGAAGTTGGGAAGAAAATGTTCGTATAGAAAGTGAAACAACTGAAAGGGAAGGGAGGAAAAGAAGGGACAAGAAAAATGAATAGAAGAAAAAATGGAAACAAAGCTTTCTTTTCCAGTTTTTTGAGACAGGGTCTAACTTTGTAGTTCAGGCTGGCCCTAAACTCACTATATAGACCAGGCTAGCCTTGAACTCACAGCAGTCTTCGTGCCAATGCTGGGATTATAGGCGTGTGCTGCCATACCTGGCCAAAACAAAGCTTTTGTGCATAAGGAGAGAAGAGATGTCAAGGGAGGGGAGGAAATGGAATAAAATTAAAATTACTTTAAAAATAAATTTTAAAAACTCCTGATGAATTCACTACTGAATTATATATTTAAAAAAAAAAAAATTAGGGCCAGGGATTTAGCTTAGTGGTTCCGGCGCCTATCTTGCAAGCGCAAGGGCCAGGGTTTGATTCCCCGTAACCACATAAAATACTGGGTGTGGAGACTCACCCCAGCAGCAACCAGTACCACATACCACAGTGCCGGCCATGGTGGCTCACGCCTGTAATCCCAGCACCCAGGAGGCAAAGGCAGGAGGACTGCTGTGATGTGAGTTTGAGGCTGAGCTCAGGGACAGCCTGAACTACAAAGCAAGACCCTGTCTCAAAAAACCTAAAAAATAAATAAATAAATAGAGAAGATCTAGTGCAGACTGCAATGAATTTGAAAGGGAAGCAGACTTCCAAACTTGTTTCTCGTAACAATAATAAAACCAGAGAAGGATTCAGCCAGAAAAGAGGCCAGCCTCCTTGATGAACATAGATGTGGAAATCCTCAGTAAGATACTGGCAAACAGAATGGAGCAAAAGATTATACATCACAGTCAAGTGGATTCATTCCATGGATGTAGGAATAGTTTAGCACATGCAAGTCAATAAATGTAATACACCACATTAACCGAATCAAGCACAGAAACCACATGTTCATCTCAATAGATGCAGAAAAAGCATTTGACAAGTTCACCATTCATGATGAAAAGTACAGAAAATTGTATGGTTAAAAATAGCACAGTACTGGGAACAAAAGTCCTGAGTTTCAGTGGAACAGACTGGAAGTTACAGAAAGAGCTGCAGACACTCAGAGCCTCCTTATCTTTGACAAAGGAGTTTATCTAAACTGAAAGAAAGCTTCTTAATAATTGGTGCTAATCTCTCACCATGCACTAATCTAAAATGGAAATGGATGAAAGATCTAAATAGTAAGAGAAACACTAAGTCTACTGAAAGAATAGGTAAAACTTTTTTTTTTTTTAAGGTTTTTTTTTTTTTTTTTGAGACAGGGTCTCACTTTGTAGTTCAGGCTGGCCCTGAGCTCAGCCTCAAACTCACATCACAGCAAATCTCCTGCCTCTGCTCCTGAGTGCTGGGATTACAGGCATGAGCCACCATGCCCGGCACTGTGGTATGTGGTACTGGTTGCTGCTGGGCGTGAGTCTCCACACCCAGTATTTTATGTGGTTACCGGGGAATCGAACCCGGGCCCTTGTGCTTGCAAGACAGGTGCTGGAACCACTGAGGTAACTCCCTGGCCCAAGAATAGGTAAAACTCTTGAAGATGTAGGCGTAGGCAAACTTTTTGTGATCAGAGCCCTAATTGCAGAGGAATTTTTTTCTTTTTTGGAATGAGGTTTCACTAGCAGTCAGGCTGGCCTTGTGCTTGCAGTGATTCTTCCACCTTAGCCTCCTGAGCACTGGGATTACAAGCATGCATCACAACTTGTAGTTCTGCACGGGATATACAAGAATCAATAACTAGAATGGCATCAAATTAAAAAGCTTTTCTTGCATGGTAAGAGAAACTAACAGAATTAAGAGACTCCCCACAGAATGGAAAAGTTTTTGTTTTTTTTTTTTTACCAATTACTGCTGAAAGAACCAATATCTAGAATATGTAAAGAACTCAGAAATAAGACTCTCCAAATTTTGAAAGACCCAATCAAAAAGTGGTCACTTGAAGTGAATAGACATTTCTCAGTTGAAAAAGTACATACAGCAAATGAAATATGTAAAAAAATGCTTAACATCCCTGGTCTTTTGAGAAATGCAGATAAAACAATACTGAGATTTCATTTCCAGAAAAATATCATCAGGAGGTCAACCAATACCAAGTGCTGGTGAGGCTGTGGAGGAAAAGAAAGACTTCTCCATTGTTGGTAGGATGGTAAATTGATATAACCCCTATGCAAATCAGTATGGAGAATCCTCAAAAAAACTAAAAGTAGAGTTTCCATTTGATCCAGCTATACCTCTTCTAAGAATTTCCTCAAAAGAGTTAAAAGCATCATATTACAGTGATACAAACACACTTATGTTTATAGCAGCTCAGTTTATAATAGCTAAGTCTTTGAAACAGACCATATACCCATCAACAAATAAATCAATAAAGAAATTGTGTTTATATACAGTGCAGTACTGCTTTTCCACAAAGAAGGATAAAGTTGAGTCAGTTGTAGGTAAATGGATGTACCTTTTGACCATAATTTTAAGTGAAATAAATAAAATATATGTATAAATATTGTATTGTTTCTCTTGTGTGAGAAACCCAAAAGGTAAATAAGAAGCCAAATGGAGGATAGATATTGGTAAGTAGGAGGAGCTGATTCAAATGGCAAGGGAAATAAGGGGAGAAGGGGAAAAAGGAAGGCAAAAAAATAGAAAACATGGAAACAGAGCTTGTGTAAATGAAGAGAAGAAGGGCTGAAGGGAGGAAAGGAGAATGGGGGAAAAAATGAAGATAAATTACATACAAGTACAAAATTCAGTGAATGTGATCAGTATATATCACAAATATATAATGAAAAATGTTTAAAAATATGAAAAATGCTGATGGGTTTAGGAGATGAAAATAAAGTATTATATGCATGTACTAATATACCAAAGTAAACCTCATTTTCTATGACTGGCATACACTAATAAAAATATAGAGTTTGCAGCTGGGGAGTTAGCTCAGTGGTTCCGGCGCCTGTCTTGCAAGCACAAGGGCCTGGGTTCGATTCCCCGGTAACCACATACAATACTGGGCGTGGTGGCTCACGCCTGTAATCCCTGCACTTGGGAGGCAGAGGCAGGAGGATTGCTGTGATGTGAGTTGGAGGCTGAGCTTGGGGCCAGCCTGAACCACAAAGTGAGATCCTGTCTCAAAAAACCTGAAAAAAAAATAAATAAATAAAAAATAGAGCTTGTACAGATAAATGGATTATAAGTGACTATTACTAGAAAATGTCATATTGAGTAAAATAAACTAAATGTAAGGTAGTTATCTATTATGAGGACATGAACAATGCCACTTTAGAGGAGACAGAGGAAGAAAAGTTCTCCCTCAGAGACTTTCTGTATTAACAGGTCATATTCTGTCATGTAGGCTTGCTTTCATCACATCATTCTCAAACTAGAATGTAATCTTTTTTTTTTTAGAATGTAATCTTAAAATCCAGGGCCATTTATATATATTGTTATTGCCATATTCACAGTGTTTGGAGCAGTGCCTTACAGATGACAGTGTTTGTTGAGCAAGGTTGTATATGTACTTTTTTAATGTACCTGAGTTCTGGGATTATTGAAACTGACAGTGGGAGTCTTTCTTTGGGTGTCTGGTTTAAGAAAGTCCTATGTTTATTTACTAAGGTTGGAGGAAATAAAAAAGGTCATAAATCAGTAAAATTGGGAATTTTTAGGCCTACCTGCTTCTCAGTAAAAATCTGTGAAAGCATTTTGAAATTAAATTGATTTGAACACTTAATATCTCAAATATTACAATGTTTTCTTTTTCTTTTACATAGTCATCTCAGCAAAACTTAAAGAAAATAAAAAGAATTGGTTTGGACCAAGTCCTTATGTGGAAGTGACAGTAGATGGACAGTCAAAGAGGACAGAAAAATGCAATAATACGAATAGCCCCAAATGGAAGCAGCCGCTTACAGTGTAAGTTTGAAAATATTTCCAGAATAGTATTTTAATAGATGAGCAGAAAAGGAGCTTTAATGTACCATTACTTTGCCTCTCTTTTTTTTTTTTTTCTGAGACAGGGTCTCACTTTATAGTTCAGGCTGAACTTGAACTCACTATGTAGCCCAGCCTAGCCTTGAACTCACAGCAATCCTCTTGCCTCTGTCCCCCAAGTGCTAAGATTACAGGTTTGAGTCACCACCCCAGCATTGTGGTATGTGGTACAGGGGATCAAACTCAAGACCTTGGGCTTGTCAGGAGACTCTGGAATTACTGAGCTAAATCCCTGGCTATTTGCTTCTCCTTTTTAATTTTTCATTTTTTCCCTGACCTCTTCCTAGAACTGTTTTCTTCTTTTAGTTTCTCTTTAAATATTTTCCTTGTTTAAAAAAAATACATTTTTCTTGTTGCATTTCAAATCTCTCTTTTGTTACTGTCCCCCGTTTAGTTGGTGATTGATTCCATTGAACAGCTAGAAGACCTAAATCATGGTCCTAGAAAGATTTAGAGCAACCCTTTTCTTAGCGTGGGGTTTAGTTAAGGTGTTGTGGGTAGCTTACTTTATTAAGCTGTACTTAATTTTTTATAAAATAAGTTCCTAACCAGGTATGGTGTTACACACTTATATTCTCAACACTCAGGAGTCAGTGAAAGGAGGAGTGCTGTGAGTTCAAGGTAAACCTGGACTACATAGTTCAAGATCCCCCTGAACTACATAGTGAGACCTTGTCTCCAAAAAACACACAAAAAAAATTGCTTGTTTTTAAATTGTAAGCCCTTTACAACCAAATATGTTGTTTATTTGTTTTGTTTTAAAACAAGATCTATGTATCTAGTGCAGGTTGGCCTGACACCGTAATCTAGGCTTGCCTGAACTCTCAGCCTTCCTCTTGCCCCAGCCTCCCAAGTGCTGGGATTACAGGCTTGTACCACTATGCCTGGCTATTTCCATGGTAGTTTCTAATATAGATATACTATAAATTCTTAAAATTAACTTAGTGTCATAGTGTCTAATTTTTTTTCTAGAACTAGGGATTGACCCCCAGGGGCTACTGAACTGTGTCCTAATCCTTTTTTAAAAACTTCCTGAGAGAGCTGGGAATTTAGCTCAAGTGTTACTTCACCTACCTTGGAAGCACAAGGGCCCAAGTTTGATAACCGGTGTTGCAAAAAATATATATATATATATCCAAACTTCTTTGAGAGAATCTATTTACAGGTAGATTTTTTTTTACATCCTGTAGATTTTTTTCTACATCCTGTAGAATCTACAGGATGAACTTGTGGTCTTCCTGCCTCAGCTTCCCAAGTAGTTGGGATCACAACTGTGTGTCAGCATGCCAAGCTGGTTTCTAATATTTTCTTGTATTACTAGACTAGTGCAATGTACATCCATGTGCACATATTTTTTTTATGTTGGCGTTTTTATTTGCAGTCTGAATTCACTGCATTAAAATAAAGGAAGTTCAGTTTCAATCACTTATTGACAAAGCCCAAAATCTTGATATTATAACCTAAGATAATGAACACTCATTGAAAGGAATTATAGACCAATTTTAACCACCTAACAGTTTCTGGAGCATGTTTATGTACTACCCTGGGCATCACTCAGGCAGGTGTTATTTCAACCAGTTGATGTTTTATCCAAAAAATTGGATAAAATTGTTGTTTATATGGTGCTTGTTATATTACAAAAATTAGCAGAAATAGGCAGGTTTTGGTCATCTGTATTTAAATAATTGGACTCTTAAGTGGTTAATTTTTAAAATGAAGATAAAAGGAAAAGCATAGTTTATCAACAAATGGATTTTTAAAAGGTAGTATAGCAGGCCAGGGATTTAGCTGAGTGGTTCTGGTGTCTGGTCCTGAGTTTGATTCCCAATAATCACATACCACAATGCCAGGCCTCGTGGCTCACACCAGTAATCTCATTGCTCAGGAAGTGGAAACAGGATTGCTGTGAGTTCGAGGCTGGTCTGGGCTACATAGTGAGTTCTGGGCCAGTCTGAACTTACAAAGTGAGACTCTGTCTCAAAACAAAAACAAACAAAACAAAACAAACAAACAAACAAACATATATATATATATATATATTTCTTGTTTTCTTATCTATGTTTATTTCAAAATAATTATTTCTGAGCCTATTTTATTTGAGGAACAAATATATAAGTAGTTATTGCCACATCAAATATTGCAAATACAGATATATTCATTGCCTAATATTTAGAATTCTTCAGTTTTTTTTCCTTTTAGAGAAATAAACCGGTGATAAAAAGGGAAGCTTTATTTCTAAATTGTGAAGTATTAGAAACTATAAGCTCGTCCTTTCACACTTGCATATGTTTTTATGGATGGTATTTATTTTTAATAATAAAATGAATTGATATAACTGTATCTTTCACATAAACGTTTAAATTCTAGGGGCATCTTCATGTGCTAATAATCTTTTTTAAAAATTGATTTTAGTTTTCTACTTTTTTGTTTTGTTTTGGTACCAAGGATTGAACTTGTGACCTTGTGCTTGCAAAGCATGCATTAAAACCACTGAATTAATTAAGTCCCCAGCCCTTGCTAATGATGATTTTTGAGCAAATGAATCAAATTTAAGCACCTTCAAGCCCATTTGCAGAATTATTCTGGTGTTTCTTATCTATGTTTATTTCAAAACAATTATTTCTGAGTCCTCCTGTTTTTAATTAGTGGCCCACTTTAGATTGCATCTAAATTAAAGAATGTATAAAACTTCTAAAAAAAAAAAGTGAAGGATTTAGCTCAGTGGCACTGTGCCTGCCTTTCATGGGCAAAGTCCTGAGTTTGATCCCCCAGTACTGGGTAGGGGGACAACAAGTAAAGTTTTATGAAAAGTCACAGCTTCCTTAATGGCAAGAGGTATTCACATTTGATAGTAGATATAGTATTCATTTCTTTGCAACTGCTGTCTGTGCTCACTAGATATGTACTATGAAGAAACCCTTAGGCTGTTAACCTATGAATGCCTTAAGTTAACCCATGAATGGCTCATAAGTCAAAACAAAGCAAAACAAAAAACCTCTCTTTGTACCCCTATATGGTAGTGTGCCACATTTGGGGAAGTTGCAGCTCAAGTTCTAGTCGTGAAGTTCAGGTGTTGCACATTGCCCTGTAGTTTTTGTTTTTAACATGACTTCCATTACTGTGTAGTAGGTTATCTAGACTGTTCTTTAGAATTCAAATGAAATAACTTAGATAAAATCATCTTTGATGATATACTTTATCCACCTTCTCTCCTAAAAGTAAAAGTGAGCCAGATGTGGCAGTGTATGCTTGTAAATTACAGATATTTGGGCAGCTAATGCATGAGGATCATGATGCTGATCTGTGCAATTTAGAGAGTTCCTGTTTTAAAATAAAATTTTATTTGAAAAAAGGCTTGTGACTCAGCTCAGTACTACCTTGGTTTAATTCCTAGTGTGGGCAGATGGGTGGGAAAGTAAAGTAAAATTTATTTTAAGTTAAATTTTTTTGCCTTTAATTTCATTCATGTTGAGATTTGCTTATCGGCTAACAGACATATGTCTTACTACGCCCTCCTGAAATTAGCATTTGAGGATTTTCAAAGGAAGAGAAAATACAATTTACTCTCATCTTTCTCCCCCTGAACTGGGAATTATACTCAGGGCATGGAGCTTGCCAGGCAGGCTTGGCACCACAGAGCTACATCCCTGGTCCTGTACCCTTTTGAATAGAACGAATGTATTGTCTATCACTTAAGATGGAAATGGAAATACGATGACAATAATATATGTAGGTAGAGTTCTAAAGGGAAAAGTGTTTCTTTGCCTCTCAAATTGTATCACATTTTGGGAGAATGAAGTATAGATGAATATATACATGTTTAAGAATTTGTCTTTGCAAAATTGAACCATAGGACTATGGTAGATTTTTTAGTGCTTCTATTTTTCTAGTTTTAACTCGTAGTTTGTATATTTACACAAATTCAGATTTTTTATTTGTTTTGGAAAATACATTTGTAGAGTGCATTCTTTGAGTCTTTGTTAGTTCTAGAGAGTGTACTGCCCTGTCTCTAGTACTGTGAAACTTGGTATATGTCATACTCAAGTCCTTATATATCTGCCTGAGGAACTTTTTAATGTAAGCTTTTTTTTGTACCAGAGTCAAACTCAGCACCTTACTCTTGTCAAACAGGCCCAGTGCCATTGAGCTACATCCTCAGTACTATAAATTTTAATAGATTTTGGGGGGGCTTCAAATTTCAGTCCTATCATTTTGTGTGTGACCATGAGAAAAATTTTTAATCTTTCTGAATATCAGTGTCATATCTGAAGAGTAGTAATTCTCAATGCATAAGGTTTATGTTAAAATTAAGTGAAATAATCTGAAGCTTAACAAACTGTGTGACATAAAATAAGGTTTTAGTTTCTAAAGTCATTTTTAAAATATTAATTTTTAACTTGACATGAAAATGTACACATTTATAGGGTCCTATGTGATGTTTTGGTAAATTCACACATTTCAATAGTTATTTATTTATTTTTGCCTTATAAACCTTTTTACCTGATAACCTTGTAGGCCAGTCACAATTAATCAATCAGTTAATTAATTAATTTGAGACAAGGTCTCACTCTGTAGTTCAAGCTGCCCCTGAGCTCACTATGTAGCCCAGGTCAGCCTCAAACTCACAGCAATCCTCCTGTCTCTGCCTCCCGAGTGCTGGAATTACAGGCGTGAGCTACCATGCCGGCAATGTGGTACATGCTACTGGGGGTCAAACTCTAGACCTTGTCCTTGCAAGGCAGAGCCAGAACCACTGAGCTAAATCTCCAGCCAGAAGGCCAGCCACAATTCAAAATGACTCTGTAGCCAGGCATTGTGGCACACTTCTTGAATTGCAGCATTTGGGAGGCGGAGGCCAGAGAATTGGTGCAAGTTCGAGGCCAGCCTGGGCTACAGAGTGAGTTAAAGGCTAGTCTGAACTACATAGTGAGACCTTGTCTCTAAATAAATACATAGTTAGATAGATAGACAGATAGATAGACTGACTGATAGATAGACTGCATAAACCATTAGCTTTTAAATACAATTTTCATAAGATTATAGAACATAAATGAATATTGTATTAGTTGTTGAGTGAACAATAAAGGTACCGTGAGAAGACTTCAGACATTAAAACCTAATTGTAATTTATGTAGGGTTCCATTATAATATTAATGAAGATAATAGTAATACTAATAATATTAATGAAAATAATATTTTTCTTGTTTTTTCATTTTTAGTATTGTTACTCCTGTGAGTAAATTACATTTTCGCGTGTGGAGTCACCAGACCCTGAAATCTGATGTTTTGTTGGGAGCTGCTGCGCTAGATGTGTATGAAACGTTAAAGTCAAACAATATGAAACGTATGTATGTAAAAGTAATAGAAAATGTGTTGAGGGCCGGGGAGTTAGTTCAGTGGTTCCAGCACCTGTCTCGCAAGCGCAAGGACCTGGGTTCGATTCCCCGGTAACCACATAACAATACTGGGTGTGGAGACCCACACCCAGCAGCAACCAGTACCACATACCACAGTGCCGGGCGAGGTGGCTCACGCCTGTAATCTCAGCACTCGGGAGGCAGAGGCAGGAGGATTGTGATGTGAGTTGGAGGCTGAGCTGAGGGCCAGCCTGAACCACAAAGCGAGACCCTGTCTCAAAAAAGAAAATGTGTTGATCTTTTTGGTTTTTTGCACAAAATTAACACACATTCATATTCAATATTAGACTAAATTGAAGTTTACTTGGTTATTGGATTAACAGAGAAAAGAATATTAAACTATTTAAATTATTTTGAATAACATTAGTTTGGCTATTCTATTTGGATCTAATATTTTTAGTAAACATTTATTTACTTAGTAAATAGTTATAATTAAGATAACATGATAAGTTATGGAAAACCTAAATAATTTAGGTTAGAGATAAAGGGAAAAACAATCACTTCAGAAACAAATGTGATTACTATTTTGACAGTTTGTAGGAATAAAAAATATATGTAGGCTTTATTTTGTTATTTCAAATGCTTATTTACTGAGTCTTCCTGTTTTAGATTGACATTATTTTATTTATGTGTACAACATAATATATCAAATTCTAAAATATGAATATTTTTTGTGTGCATCCAAAAACTTACTTTCTCATTTAGGCTTATGAGATATAATCTATTCTTTAGTTTTCATTTCATATAATCCAGATATACATGCTAAGTAATCTTTGTTGTTATGCTGGTTCATTTTATACCGTAATAACGAGGATAGAATGATACAATAAATGATTGGCCTACTTAATATTTTATATTATGGGTATTAAACAGTAACAAATTTTATTCTCTTTTTAAAATACAATGTTTTTATGTCAAAAGATTGGAAACTTTGGGTGAAGTACAGTAAAACAATTTATATACACATGTATTTTTTTCTCATACAAGATTTTTAAAGTTATGGCTCAACAGAAATATATGACAGTTTTTTCTTATAATTTTATTCTCTTTTAGTTGAAGAAGTGATTGTGACTTTGCAGCTTACGGGTGACAAAGAGCCAACAGAGACAATAGGAGACTTGTCAGTCTGTCTTGATGGGCTACAATTAGAGGCTGAAGTTGTTACTAATGGGGAAACCACATGTTCAGAAAGTGAGTGGTCACTTTTAAGCTCTTTCACAATTCTGATACCAAATAACCCCTGTAATACACTCAATGATTATCACTATTCTTTTTCAGAGAGGAGAAATAATTTTATTTTATTTTTGAAAAACGTTGATCATGTTAAACAATTTTTATTGTGTTCTATTCATTAAAAACTTTCATTTTTCTAGAGATGGAAAAGCTAATCAAGTAAAAGTTGTATCATAGTTGACCCTATGAAAAATGAATTGATTTTTAAAGTACTTATTCTGAATGACAATAATGACAATTAATATGGTATCTTTGATGCCATGCCCCCTCCTGTGTCAATGGTATACATAGTTTATTGTCCATATCATTATCAGTTGAGTTTAAATGTGACTCCAAATTCTTTTTAGTACTGTACCAGATAGCAGTAGTGGCTGAAATCACATGCCATACTTCTTGCATTTCTGTAAGGTACACTTAGTGGAACTTTTGTGCCGCTGTAATGACAGAGGCATTCATTCATTTTTTTTTATATGTAATTATATAGTTCTGTAGAAAGAAACTTTGGTGTCATAGTTTCAAATTTTTTTAAAAAACTCCTCCTTACATATTTTTCTTCATATTTTCAGAATGTTATTAAATAACTTACCTTCAGAAAAGGTCACTAAAATTTCTTTTTCATCTTACTTTTTGTTTGATTGTTTTGAGACAAGGTCTCACTTTATAATTCAGACTGGTCCTGAACTCAGACTGGTCCTGAACTCAGCCTCGAACTGACAACAATCTTCCTGCCTCTGCCTTCCAAGTGCTGGGATTACAAGCATGAGCCACAGTGCTCAGCATGGTGGTATGTGGTACTGACTGATGGGCGTGATTCACCACACCTGGTATTATATGTGGTTACTGGGATCAAACCTAGCACTTAGCCAGAACCACCAAGCTAAATCTCCAGCACTGTTTGTTTGTTTGTTTTTGAGACAGGGTCTCACTATGTACTTCAGACTGGCCTTGACTTACTATGTAGCTCAAGCTGGCCTTGAACTCATGATAATCTAACTGGTTCTCCTGCCTCTGCTTGCTGAGTGCTCGGATTACAAGCATGTGCCACCTCACTCTGCTTCTACATTACTTTTGTTTTTATTTGACATTATAAGTGTTACTTTAAAATTTGAAGTATTGGGCCGGGGATTTAGCTCAGTGGTTCCGGTGCCTGTCTTGCAGGCACAAGGGCCTGGGTTTGATTCCCCGGTGACCACATACCATACTGGGCGTGGAGACTCACCCCAGCAGCAACCAGTAACACATACCACAGTGCTGGACGTGGTGGCTCACGCCTGTAATCCCAGCACTCGGGAGGCAGAGGCAGGAGGATTGCTGTGATGTGAGTTGGAGGCTGAGCTCAGGGCCAGCCTGAACCACAAAAAAGCAAGACCCTGTCTCAAAAAACAAACAAAAAAAAAAAACCCAAAAAAATTTGAAGTATTGCTGGGTGTGATGGTTCATGTTTATAATTCTAGCACTTGGAAATCAGAGACAGGAGGATTAGTGTCAATTTGAGGCTAGCCTATTGAGTTCAGGGCCAGCCTGAACTACAGAGCCAGACTCCGTCTAAAAAACACCCAAAAACTTAAATAAATAAAATTTTAAGTATTGTGACTATAATATGGCGATTGTTAGTTTCATCTAAGACTTTAGTATTGATTAATTTTTATAATTTACAAAACCCTTTGATTTATATTTTAATTTAATGTGTGTTTAAAATATAAATGAGCATAATAAATTGAGCATGAAATTATTCTACAGCTTAAGAATTAGAATATTAACAGTATCATTGCATCCATCTGTATTTTTCTTTCTGTATTATTCTTCCCTGTTGACATAATCACTATTCTGAAGTTTGAATTTAGCATTCCCCTTCATCTTCAAACAATTTTATCATGTGTGATAAAAAGCATATACTTGTGCTTTTTCTTGAACTTTATAAAAATATGAATATTATTTTTTAGGACCTACCTATTTTGTAGTTTGGTTAATTTTTTTACTGTTATGTAATAATCTAGTAGGTAACTATGTATTAGAGCATATCCACTTTTCTATCAAAGAATATTTGAGTCGTTCTCAATTTTTTGACATTATGAACAGTGATATATTGCACATTTTTTTTATTTTTTATTTTTTTTTTAGGTTTTTTGAGACAGGGTCTCGCCTTGTGGTTCAGGCTGGCCCTCAGCTCAGCCTCCAACTCACATCACAATCCTCCTGCCTCTGCCTCCCGAGTGCTGGGATTACAGGCGTGAGCCACCACGCCCGGCACTTATTGCACATTTTTTGATGTGTCTTGTTGGTGGCATATCTTTAGGAGTCTTTAGGGTATATCACTGATAGTAATATTGTTGGTGGTGTTTAATGATAAGTAAATATCTAATTTAATTTCTTTTGATTTTTTTCTTTATCATATCCTTTTGATAATTCTAGTATCTGAAGTTTTGGGAATGTAAATAATTTTTTTTTTTTTTTTTTTGAGACAGGGTCTTACTTTTGTAGTTCAGGCTGGCCCTGAACTCACTATGTAGCCCAGGCAAGCCTCAGACTCCCAGCAATCCACCGGCTTCTGCCTCCCCAGTGCTAGGATTACAAGTGTGAGCCCCTACGCCTGACATTGTGGTGTACAGTACTGATTGATGATAGGCGTGAGTCTCCATGCCCAGCATTGTGGTATGTGGTTACCAGGGATTGAACTCCAGACCTTGGGCATGTGAGGCTTTTTTTTTTGCACCCTGAACTAAATCTCGGGCTCTATTGAGGCTTGTTTTTATTTGTTTGCTATTCTTTGGTTGCAAGTTACATTTTTATCGTAGTCTGTTGGAATGTTAAGAGGCTCAAATGGAAATTCTTTGCTGTGGAAAAAATATGTTTTGCTTCTGGTAGGTGCTAAGATATGCTACAGACATAGAAACATTTTAGCTACTTTGTAGGTTTGCCCCCCTAATGTGACAGACTCTGGTCACTTGGCTGCTATCCCTGCAGTTTCTGATAACTCTCAGAGCTGATTGTTGCCATAGGGTGACTTTTTAACATTTGCTTACTGCAGCTGACCCTACTCTTCCATGTTAGTCAGGTGTTTTTGTTTGTCTTTTAGATTGGTAGGCAAACAGTAAATAGGAACAGTGTGACATTGCTGTATCCAGGGACTACTTATTTTATTGTTGGACTGCTCTTTTATCTTACTAAGTAGAAGAGATGTTCCACATTTCCTGTGTGTAAAATGTGTGCATTAAAAAATCTAGTCATTGGGCCCGGGATTTAGCTCAGTGGTTTCAGTGCCTGCCTTACAAGTGCAAGGACCAGGTCAATCGCCAGTAACCACATACTATAATACTGAGTGTGGAGACTCACATCCACCAGCAATCATTTCCACATACCACAGTGCAGGGTGTGGTGTCTTAGCCTATAATCCTACATGTGGGAGGTAGAGGCAGGAGGATCGCTGTGAGTTCGAGGCTGAGCTCAGGGGCCAGCCTGAACTGCAAAGTGAGAGACCCTGACTCAGGAAAAAAAAAAAATTCTAGTCATTTCTTGAGGAAATTTGGATTGAGAATATTCTAAAGAGCAGTACATACTGGGCATGGTGCACACAGCTGTAATTTCAACTATTCTGGAGGGATTGTGGCAAGAGAACCACAAATTTGAAGATAGCCTGGGAAACTTAGTGAGACTATGTCTCAATATAAATTTTTAAGGAGAGCTACACTCGTAGCTCAGTGGGCTCAAGGATACAGCACATAAATTTCAAATTTTTGTTTTTGTTAACTGTTCTGATTTGAAACAGGATTAGTTCTAAATAATTTATCCCATAAATTTCATAGCTATAGGTTCTCTCCATATTGAAGTAAAATTAAAATACTGAATAAAAATGGATCTTGTTTTTCCTAATGAGATGTCAGTTTTGTGGAGAAGAGTAGTTAGTAACATACTTGAGTCTGTTCTAACTGTTTGCATGTTTAATTCTTATAATTTCACTATGAAATAGATATCATCATTATTCCCATTTTATACACCAAGAAAAAAAGTACAGAAAGTCAGATAGAGACTTTTAAGATCACACTATTAGTATCTATTGAAACTAGGATACAAACCCATGTGGTTAAACACTGTACTTCATGAATATATGAGAAAGTTTTGATGTATCAGTTATTAGTAGATTTCAATATATTATTCCAAATAGTTTTTTAGTTTTGACAAGTAGAGTGCTAGATATTTGGATGTGGATTTCTCTTTTTATTTATGACCCTTTTATCAGCCATTACAGGGGAGATTATATTCTACCTCAGATTTTTTAATTAGAAGTTTTAAATTTGGGGGACCGAGGATGTAGCTCAATGGTTCCCTGTCTGGCAGCATCCTGAGTTCCCTCTCTGGTAACCACATACCACAATGCTGGGCGTGGTGACTCACACCTGTAATCCCAGACTCAGGAGGCAGAGGCAGGAGACTTGCTGAGTTCGAGGCTAGCCTGGGCTACATATTGAAGACCCTGTCCCAAAAAATAAAAAAGTTTATTTGATTTGTTGTTGTGTTACAGGGGATTTAAAATAGCTTATTCCAGTGGAACTAAATCACCAGCCTTTTGTAAATTTTGAAACAAATTCTTGTAGATTCATGATGTTTCCATTTTCAGCTCAAACTTATGACCTTCCTATTTCAGCCTCATAGAGTGTTGTAACTACAGGGATGTGCCGTGAAAAATTTTTTAATTCTTATGAAATCAAAATTTACTTTTTAATAGACAAAATGTGTTTCATTATATTGTGTGTTAAGCCATTTCAATAGCTTTTAAAAATTGTATTTTGGGGCCGGGGATTTAGCTCAGTGGTTCTGGTGCTTGCCTTACAAGTGCAAGGGTCCAGGTTCAGGCCCCAGTAATCACGTACGACAATGTTGGGCATGGTGATTCACGCCTAAGCAATCAGTACCACATACCACAATTGTCGGCGTGATAGTTCAAGCCTGTAATCCCAGCATTTGGGAGGCAGAGGCAGGAGACTTTCTGTGGAGTTCAAGGCTGAGCTCAGGGCCAGCCTAAACTACAAAAGCAAGACCCTGTCCAAAAAAACCCACAAAAATGGTGTTTTGTGGGGCTGGGAATTTAGCTTAGCAGCTCCAGCTCTTGCCATTTCTTGTATTTTGCATATCATAAAATTAACCTATTTCAAATGTACAGTTTTGTGACTTTTAGTAATTTTTAACTCAGGGATGTAATCATCATTGTAAATCAGGTTTAGAACGTTTTTATCCCTCCAGTAAAATCTCTCTTGTCCACTGACAAGAACTCTTGTTCCATCTCTATTCCTGTGTATCCACTGATTTTATTCTCTTAGAATATTTTCATATAAATGGAGTCATACAATGTGTGATTTTTTTGTGTCTTTACTTTTTTTACTTGGCATACTGTTTGAAGTTTCTCCATATGAATAATATTTTTGATAGTTAAACTATCATAGTTGTACCACATTTTCCTATCCATTTCCCTGTATAAAATGTAAGTTTTAAGATTATATCAGATACTTACCAACTTTATTAACGTACAATATGTGGTATTTTTTTTGGTGAGTTTTTGTTTGTTTTTTAGTTTTTTTGAGATAGCGTCTCAATTTACAGTTCAGGCTGGCCCTGAACTCACTATGTAGCCCAGGCTAACCACAAACTCATGGCAATCCTCCTGCCTCTGCCTCCCGAGTGCTAGGATTACAGGCATGAGTGACCATGCCCAGCTTTGATAGTTTAGTATAGTAGTGACTCACATTTTAAAAATTAATCTATTAATATGCAGTAAGTGATATATAGTGATGCTATGACTAGGAAACCATGACTATATATTCAGGATGTATTGTTTCTTTATTAAAAAGAACTAAATAGGTGAATCTGAAGTTTTGAGTTTCGGGGGGTTTTTTTTTGGTTTGGTTTCCCCCCTCTCCCTGCTTTGGTGGTGGTGGTAGGGAAGAATCCAGAGCTTTGCAAGTGTTGGGCAGGGACCACTGAGCTACATTCCTATCCCTTTATTTTATTTCAAGATGGAGTGTCGTTTAAGTTGTCCAAGCTAATCAGTAGCTTCCTGTTCTCTCTCTTGACTCACTCAGCCTGTGCCACTGTATGAAGTCACAACCTCTTTTTGCTGCTAGCATTGTGCTTAACTCTAGCAGCCTCTCTGTAACATCTGTAGTATACAAATCCTAAGAGAATCCTGAAGATATTTTCTTTGACTAAAATTTGAAGAAAACATTAACATTGTGGCATTTGTCTCAGTTGCTTTAAAACTTACTTGAGCACTTCTTGTTTTGTAAGCTATTTTCTAGGCCTCTTTTTTGTTTTGTTTTGGTTTTTTTTTGAGACAGGGTCTCGCTTTGTAGTTCAGGCTGGCTCTGAGCTCAGCCTCAAACTCACATCACATCATTCCTCCTGCCTCTGCCTCCCAAGTGCTGGGATTACAGGCGTGAACCACCACACCCACAATTGTGGTATGTGGTACTGATTGCTGCTGGGTGCGAGTCTGCACACCCAGTATGGTATGTGGTTAACCGGGGATCGAACCCGGGTCCTTGCGCTTGCAAGACAGGTGCCAGAACCACTGAGCCAAATCCCTGGCCCCCTACTAGGGCTCTTTATGAGAGGTGTTACTGGTTTTTCTGTTTTCAGAAGCTGCAAATGATCAGTACTTTTCATGAGGTACTGCATTTAGCATACTAAGGATGGCTCAACTAAGGGTATATTAAAATCACACAGATTTCAAAAGAAGTGCAGTAGTACTTGAGTAACATACCATAACTAATTTACATCTCTTACACATAATGATAGGTATTTATATAAAATTGTGATAAAACTTATTTCAGTCATAAACATTTATCATATTTTGTCTTTAAACTTGTGTTCAAGTATAAATTATAATACATTCCTTATAAGAAAGAGTCAAAGTCTTTGCTTACATGGCATATATAGGAAATTGTTAACTACTACTTTGAAACTCATTTACTGTTTAAATTTTGTTGATATTAAAGATGCTTCACAGAATGATGATAGCTCCAGACCCAAGGATGAAACAAGGTAAGAGTTCATTGATTGCTTACCACAGAATGCAAAGCGGTACACAGAATAATTAGTATAGATTCATTAAAACTTTAGATTCAGGTTGATGTCCACATAAATGATTGTCACAAAAAATTCAAAACTCAAGGTAAGACGGAAATATTTATGAAAGATTGAAGGCTCAGTTTATTGATTGCAGCTATTTGGTGTAGATAACAGATGACCAAATTGCTGATACTTTAATCAGTTTAAAGATGGTGAATATATTGACGCTTTTGAAAGGCACAGAGTTCTAAATTCCAAAGTTACTGCTGGACCACTAGCCTTCTTTTCCAGGAAATCTAGTTTAGGAGCTTATTGCAAGTGCAAAGGCCCGTAGCTTCTGGGTCTTAATTAGAATTGGCAGAGATTTTTAACAGATTTAATTTTAACAGATTTAATTTTAACAGATTTAATAAATTCAACATTCTTTGTGCCTATCTCCCTTCAGGTTTGGGAACGTTATTCAGATAATATATTTTAAAATGTTGAAAGCCTTGAGTTAATTGACATAATGAAGTTTATTGGTTATTCTAGAAACTGGTCATGGGATATAAAATTAGAAAAGAAAATGATCCTACTCTTAAAAGCGGTAACATGTCTTAAATACAGAGTATAGGAGTTATAAAATGCCATGGAAGTCTTTGTTTCTCCAGATTCGTTAAGCAGTAGACAGGACAAAGACCAGAAAGAATACTAGAGCAGAGAACCACAAGAGCAGAATCATGGGTGTGAGGGCAAATTATCCAGAAAGGGGAATTTTACAATGCCAAATGCTTCAAGAAATTGTAGGTAGAGTATATAGAACAAAATATCATTTGTTGATGCGAGACTGATAGATGCATGCATTTGTTGGTAACTACTTTTGCCATGTATGGAGGTTTTTAGAATAAAAAGATTTTAAAAAACAGTTCATCAAAATCTTTTAGAAAACCAAAGTTTATGAAGTGGTGTGTCTTACCAAATAATCTGCTTTCATAGAGTCACTGTTAAGACAAAGAATTATATGATCTGGGCCGGGGATATAGCTCAGTGGTTCCAGCGCCTGTCTTGCAAGTACAAGGGCCTGGGTTCGATCATCTGGTAACCACATAACAATACTGGGCGTGGAGACTCACCCCAGCAGCAACCAGTACCACATACCACAGTGCCGGGCGTGGTGGCTCATGCCTGTAATCCCAGCACTCGAGAGGCAGAGGCAGGAGGATTGCTGTGATGTGAGTTGGAGGCTGAACTCAGGGCCAGCCTGAACCACAAAGCGAGACCCTGTCTCAAAAAAACCTTAAAAAAAAAAAAAAAAGAATTATATGATCTATAGTCTCATAAGAGATAGACTGTTAAGGAGAAGTAACATCTGTAATTAAAAAGCAGCGCAGTTGGATGTGGTGGTGCCTGCATGTAATCTCAGTACTTTGGAAACTGAGGCAGGAGGATTGCTGTGAGTTGAGGCCATATATATATATATTGTGTTTTTAGACAGGGTCTCACTTTGTAGTTCAGGCTGGTCCTGAACTCAGCCTTGAATTCAACAGTCCTCCTGCCTCTGCTTTCAGAGTGCCGGGATTACAGGTATAAGCCACAATGCCCAGCATTGTGGTATATGATGCTGATTGCTGGTAGGCATGAGTCACTACGCCTGGCTTTCTTGTATGTGGTTACTAGAGTTGAACCTTGGGCCCTTGCGCTTGCAAGGCAGGCTCAGGAACCACTGAGCTAAATCCCTGGCCCCAAGATAATATATTTTAAGATATAGAGAGATTAAATAACTTTTCTTTATTATGCCTGTAATTCCAGAACTCTGGGAGACTGAGGTAAGAAGATTCCAGCTTCTAGCCAAGCCTGGGAAACTTAGAAGCCTTGTCTTTTTCAAAAAAATTAATTTCATCAGTACTTTTTAGATATACTTAATGATCACATTCATTACAAGGAATTTGTACCTGTACATAGTTTGTCTTGATTTTTCTTTTTCAGGCAACTTTCTCTCTTTCCTTCAACTTGTGTTCCCCTTTTTTTTTTGAAGAAGTTTTGTTTCCATTTCTTTCCTTTTATTCTTTTTTTCTTTTCCCTTCCTTCCTTTCTCCCTCCCTGCTGTGTTGTTCTCCTTCCTATTTGAACATTAGCTATTGTACCTTTTCATCCTTATTTACTCTTTCTGTTTCTCACACCAGAGAAAACAATGCAATACTCAAACAGACATGTCTGATTTATTTCAAATAAGAGTACAGCCTCTAGCCAGGTGGTGGCTCACACCTGTAATCCCAGCACTTGGGAGGCAGAGGCAGGAGGATTGCCATGAGTTTGAGGCTCGCCTGGGCTATGTAGAGAGTTTAGGGCCAACCTGAACTATAAAGTGAGACCCTGTCTCAAAATCTCAAAACTAAAATAGAGAAGGGGAGAGAGACAGTGGTCTCTAGGGGCATCCACTTACCAGAAATGTCTCAAGTTTATCCTTCTTTATGGCATAATAGTATGCCATTGTATTAAAAACAAAATAAACAAACATCTTTTAGTTCATTCATCTATTGAGAGGCCTCATTGTAAAATAAGAAAATGGGAAAAGGGTTACAGACGGCGCTCAGGATAAAGGCTCTGAGTTCAGTTTTCAGTAGCACAGGAAAAAAGTCATGTAATTTATAATTGTACCCTTAATAATAAAAACACTGTGATACATGCATTACAGGAAAAAAATGATTTAATACATGATATTACCTCTATTTCTTGAGCCAGTTACATTTTTTTTTGTTCCAAAAGTCCAGGAATATAAACTAAAACTCCGTAATAGTTTGTAGGTAATAGTATCAGAGCCTTAGCTAAGGCATCTATGAACTGACTACTCATGCTCTTATTTTTAATCCATAAGAGTGGTAATAGCTTTCAACCTGACATTTCCTTTTGATATCCTTCCTTCTCTTTTTTCTTTCCCTGCAATTAATGGCATTGCTTTGAAGGAATGATAAGTTCTTTATAAAAAGATCCATGGCTGTGCACAGTCTCAAGAAAATGGCATGGAATATTTCTTTCTCAAGTTTCAGTATAGCCAGTAGAAACCAAGAAAATAACAGTGATGAAGTTATTGATTAAACTAGTACCTTATCTAAAGAATTAACTCTTTGTGAATTTGATTTTCTTTAAAGTCAGAATCTTAAGTTCTTATTACTGTGCCCAACCCCCCAAGAGATAAGATCCCAGTGTATAGTTAAAGCTGGCATTGAATTGGCTGTGTAGCCCGGCTAACCTCAAATTCTCCGTGATCCTCCTACCTTAGTCTCCTAAGTGCTGGGATTATAGACATGTACGCCACACCTGGTGTATACAGGATTTTTTTTTTTTTTTTTTTTTTTTTTGAGACAGGGTCTCGCTTTGTGATTCAGGCTGGCCCTGAGCTCTGCCTCCAACTCACATCACAGCAATCCTCCTGCCTCTGCCTCCCGAGTGCTGGGATTACAGGCGTGAGCCACCACGCCCAGCACTGTGGTATGTGGTACTGATTGCTGCTGGGTGTAAGTCTCCACACCCGGTATGGTATGTGGTTAACCAGGGATCAAACCCGGGTCCTTGTGCTTGCAAGACAGGCGCCAGAACCACTGAGCTAAATCCCTGGCCCAGGACTTTGTATTTTTGAAGGCTGGCCTAAAATTAAGAAATACCTCAAGCTCCTAAAACTTGGGCTTTTTTGCTTTTTTTTTTTCTTAAATTCAAAGTGCAATTGTTCTTTTCCTCTTCTTCCTTTCTACTCTTCTTTTTATCCAGAGCGAACACAAATGGATCAGATGACACTGAAGATGTAGGGTCTGGTGAAAATAGGAGGGCAAATGGGAACAACTCTCCATCACTCTCAAATGGTGGTTTCAAATCTTCTAGACCTCCGAGACCTTCACGACCACCTCCACCAACCCCACGTAGACCAGGTGTGTATCCCAGGCCTCACTTTTGTAAGTAACATTCCAATTGGAAAGCGAATCACAGGTAAGTGTTAGGAGACCCTTTTAACTTAATTTTCTGGCTGTATTTTTCCATTTAAGATTTTGGCTAAGAATGATCTCTTTGGGGCCAGGGATTTGGCTCAGTGGTTCTGGCATCTGCCTAATAAACGCAAGGTCCCAAGTTGGATCCTGGTACCACATATCATATTGTTGGGCATGGTGGCTCACTTCTGTAACCCTAGCATTTGGGAGGCAGAGGCAGGAGGTTTGCTGGGAGTTTGAGGCTAGCCTGGGCTGCAAAGTAAGTTCAGGGCTAGCCTGAACTACAAAACAAGACTGTATTTGGAAAAAAAGAAAAGAGTAATCTTTCTGTAGATAATAAAGAAGTGCCTTTTTTTCCAGCTTTTTCTTTTGGGTGTGAATTTAAGTGCTCTATTGAAAATGAAAATCACATGTATGCTGTATGTAGTTCAGATAAGATTGAAATATTTTTGGCATGGTTTCTATATGACATTTGTGTGTTTTACAATCAAGAATCTGGTTTCTTGGGCTGGGGATTGAGCTTAGTGGTTTGAGCACCTGCTTTGCAAGTGCAAGGTCTGGGGTTCGATCCTCGGTAACCACATACAACAATATTGGGCATGGTGACTCACACCCACCAGCAATCAGAACCACATATCACAATGCTGGATGTGGGGCTCACATCTATAATCCCAGCACTCTGGAGGCAGAGGCAGGAGGATTACTGAGTTCGAGGTTGAGTTCAGGAACGGCCTGAACTACAAAGCAAGACCCTGTCTCAAAAAAAAAAAAGAATCTGGTATCTTGCCAGGCATGGTAGTGCATGAATATAATCCCAGCACTTGGGAGACTGAAGCAGGAGGATTATACAAATTCAAGGCTAGCCTGAGCTATATACATGTTCAAGGACAGCATGGACTATACAGTGAGATTCTGTTTCATAAAACAGAAAATGGTGGGTGAGGACTGGGAATGTAGCTTATTGTCACCATGCCTACCTGGCAAACACAAGGTCCTCTTTGATCTCTATTACTGCCAAAAATAAATAAATAAATAAATAAAAATCTGGTTTCTTATTCCCATTAAATCCTTTAAAAAGACAGTTAATTAGTTAATGGCAAATAATCACATTTTAAGGCAAAAAATATAATACAAATAAGCATATTTTACATAGTAACAAAGCAAACATCTATAGGTAGTGTTTTTCTAATTAGCCTAATCTTTAAATTTTATTATTTTCCTCTCACAGTGTGTGGGTGGAGAATGCCAAACAATTAAACAACTTTAGAAAAATAAATTGGTTGTCCACAGATCATTTTATTGAGTTTAGGTTGGATTGTATATCTTCACCCTTTGCATACTTGATATTGTTAATGATATATACCAACTCTATAAGATCATACAGATTTTTGTTGTATTTAATGACTTCTTTCAAGAATTTTCAGCAGGTATTTTTCAAAGATGTAGCCAATAACTATTTGTAAGAATGTTATAGTTTACCAGCTAGATCAGCCATATTATAACCATTTTCAAATACTGCTGTCTAGCTGATTATAGTGGCATTCACTTATAATGCCATCTACTCAGGAGATTGATGACTGAAAATTAAGGCTGGTCTGGGCAACTTAGTGAGACCCCCATTTCAAATTAAAAACTCAAATGGAGGGCTGGGAAGTTAGCTCAGTGGTTCCAGCACCTATCTTGCAAGTGCAAGGACCCGGGTTCAATTCCCCCAGCAACCATATACAATACTGGGCGTGGAGACTCATGCCCAGCAGCAACCACTACCACATACCACAGTGCCGGGCGTGGTGGCTCACGCCTGTAATCCCAGCACTCGGGAGGCAGAGGTAGGAGGATTGCTGTGATGTGAGTTTGAGGCTGAGCTCAGGGCCAGCCCGAACCACAAAGCGAGACCCTGTCTCAAAAAAAACCCCACTCAAATGGAGTTAGATGAACAGCATTTGTGTACCAGATGCCTTGCCATGGGTTCAATTTGATGCATCACAAAATATAAATACAGATAAGAAAATTAAGTCTCTAAGCTACAGCGTTTCATAGAAAATTAAGGATCTGAAAAGTTATTAAATGATCTTAAAATCCAAGGAATATGAATGCTTTCCTATTCTAAAGGTTTTGATTGAGCTGGGTTTATAGCTCAGTGGCTAACATGGCTAACATGCCTGAGGTTGTGGGTTTGATCATGAACACAATTGATCAGTAAAGTTTTTATATCCAGTGGTATTATGAACTAGAAACTACATATAACTTAATAAGATAAAAGATGAGAATTGATTTTAGTATATGTGCTCTCAAAACAAGCACAATAAATGGGAATTAACAAGTTGTGAATAAGTCTAATGAGAGTGAACATTGGCTGTTTGCCATTTTCTTTAATTTTTAAATGTGTATCCTCTTAAACTTTATATGTCATGTATATTTTTATTTTTAGTTAAATTATTATTTATTTTTTGTGGTACTGAGGTTCAAACTCACAGCTTGGCGCTTGAAAGGCCTGTAGCAGTGCCACTGAACTAACTCCCAGCTTTTGAGTCAAATTGTAACACGCGTAGCTCAGTTTATTAGAGCGTGATGGAAAAGTTAAATTTTATCCTGATTTTAGGTTCAGAAAGTAAAAAATTATCTTCCTATTTTCCCCAATCTTTTTTAGTATCTGTCAATGGTTCACCGTCTGCCACTTCTGAAAGTGATGGATCTAGTACAGGTTCTCTGCCACCAACAAACACAAATACAAATACATCTGATGGAGCAACATCCGGATTAATAATTCCTCTTACTATATCTGGAGGCTCAGGCCCTCGGCCATTAAATCCTGTAACTCAAGCTCCCCTACCACCTGGGTAAATAACTTTTTTGGTTAACATTTGTTTTCTTCAGTCTTCTACATGTACTTATTATTTAGGAAAATAATATTGCGTTTTGTCTATAACTGTCTGCAAGCAATTATAATTGATTTTGGGAGGTGTGAAATCTAAAGAAAGTGAAATTTGAATCTGAAATTTCCTTTCCTCATTTCTAAGGTAAAGTGGTTTTTGTTTTTGTTTTTGTTTTTTGTGACACTGGGAATCAAACTTGGGCCCTTCTGTTTCCAAGGTAGGCGAGGTACCATGGAATATTTTTTTAAATTGAAAGACCCTGAATCATAGTTAACCAAAGCTGAGTAACAAAATTATCACCTAATTCAGATTTCTCTTTGAGGGAGGGAAAAAATTCCTTCTTAAAATCAAAATGACTTTTTATCATAGTCGTTATATGAAAGTAATAATAATAATTTGAACTAGGTGAATTAGTATCCATAATCCCATTATAATTTTTACTTATTAAAAATAGTTCATTTAAAATATGAATACTCTAAAAGTATAATTTTTCAAATTTAGCCTAGAACTCAATACTAATCAAAGTTAATTGAATGATAAAGCAATAAGCTGTCATGGTGAAAATTTCCATTGTCACAGAGTATAATACTTGCGTTGGTAGTTAGGCTGTTTTCCTTTTTGAATGTTCATGTTGGAGAGAGACTAAATTTGAAGGTTGTGTTTAAAGAGAAACTGTATATTCTTAAAAGTTATAGGAACTTCTACGCTATGATGCTTTAATCTTATCTTCTCCACTTAGAGAATAAACCTATAAGACTAGAATTCTTGGGTCAGGGATTTAACTCAAGTGGTACCATGTCTATCTTGCAAGCTTAAGGGCCCAAGTTTGATCCTCAGGACGAAAAAAAACAGAAAAAGACTAGAATTCTTATATTGGCCAGTCTGTAAACTTTCTTCTTGTTCTATGCAAAGACATATCTAAAATAAAGGCCGTGTCTTCAATTACAGTCTTTCTAGACTTCAATCAGATAGTTCCCTTATAGTAAGTTAGTCTTTGTTGAGGTTTGTTATGATTAATTACAGCATTCTGTTCCACCCAACTCCTGACTACAACCTGGTCAAATTGAAAGTGTGGTTGTCTAGTGGGCTGATGTCAAGACTCTAGAAACACAAATTGTTTCCTAGAATAGACATCTATGCCAAAAAAAACAAATCACCTCATCTATTATGTGTCATCTTTGGCAGATACCATTTCTGATCTTATTTCAATTCTATTCATATCTTTATTTTTTATGAATTGCAGTACTTCATTTCTTCAGTTGTATAACATGGTCATTTTAAGGTAAAAACCAAACTGCTCACACAAATACTTTGCTTTTCTTTTTAATATTATGTTTAAGGTGGGAACAGAGAATGGACCAGCATGGGCGAGTTTATTATGTAGATCATGTTGAAAAAAGAACAACGTGGGATAGACCTGAACCTCTACCACCTGGGTAAGAATTTGAGTTTATATTGTTTAAAATGTTTTTATTCAGAAGTGTGAGTTGTATCTGTACCCTCCATCCCTAATTTTCTTCTTCCTTTTAGTCCTTCGTTTTGTTTTGTGGTAGGGTGCAGTCTGGCAAGAAGACAGATAATTAATTTAAAACATGATGATTTTATTTTCATTTGTGACATAAAGATTCTATATTTGTTCTTCATATTTTCCTGGCTGGTGATGAAGCTCTGTAGTAGAGAGTATTTTCCTACACGTGTGATCCCCTAGGTTCAATCCATAACATCTCAAAAAATGAAAAAAGACGGGGCCAGAGATTTAGCTCAGTGGTTCTGGCATTTGCCTGGCAAGCACAAGGTCCTGAGTTCAATCTCTGGTACCACACAGTGCTGGGTATGGTGGCTCACGCCTGTAGTTCCAGCACCTGGGAGACAGAGGCAGGAGGATTGCTGTGAGTTCGATGCTATCCTGGGCTGCATAGTGAGTTCAGGGCCAGTCTGAACTACAAAGTGAGACTCTGTCTTAAAAAAAAAAATTAGAAATTTATCTGAATTATTTACCAGGCTCATAGCAGCAAAATTTTAGGATGTTTCCTCAAAAGTCATTATTTAACTGAATAAAAATTATAGCTGTTGTGACATGTTATAAAGTTTATATATAAAATATTTAGTATATATCTTTTGTAGAATAATTTGGAAAGTTGGGATATATTAATACATCATATTAAGCATTTAGAATTTATATGAAATAATTGGGTCACAAAGTTTTTATTTTTTAGTTTTTTGAGACAGGTTTCCACTTGGTAGTTCAGGCTGGCCCTGAACTCACTGTGTAGCCTGGGATGGCCTGGAACTCATGGCAATCCTCCTATCTTTGCCTCTCTCATGGTGGTGTGAGCCACCATGCCCAACGCAAAGATTTTCTTAAATTGAAGAAGTCTAGCAAACATAGAAAAATACTATGCTCGTAATCTTAAAGAAGCCCAAACCTAGAAGTTACTGTTTTGTTTATTAAATTAGTAGATGAATGGCGGATTATGGTGAGGAGTTTTACCTTTTAATATCTCTAGAAATAGTGTAAATTAGTTACAACTCTTATTGAAATCTCTTCATGATAATATATGTCCTTAATAAATTTTCCGCAGGAAATTTTTTTTTTTTTTTTTTTTTTAGGTTTTTTGAGACAGGGTCTCGCTTTGTGGTTTGGGCTGGCCCTGAGCTCAGGCTCAAACTCACATCACAACAATCCTCCTGCCTCTGCCTCCCAAGTGCTGGGATTACAGGCGTGAGCCACCACGCCCGGCACTGTAGTATGTGGTGCTGGTTGCTGCTTGGTGTGAGTCTCCATGCCCAGTATGGTATGTGGTTACCTGGGATCGAACCCCGGTCCCTTGTGCTTGCAAGACAGGCGCTGGAACCACTGAGCTAACTCCCCAGCCTTTCCACAGGAAATTTATCCTAAAGAAGTAATTCAAGGGAAAAAAGGAAGTTTGCTGTATTAAAAGTGGTTTTTTCTTATTTAGAATATCAGAATATTGGACACAACCCTAAGTAGCCAACGAGGTAGAAATTATTGACTTACTGTATCAGCATTTACTTAAGAAAGAGATACAAAAGGAACTTTGTTGTTTGTGAAAGCTATACGTATATACTATTTATGTTCCTGTGGTGATTATAACAGTAAAAGAATCACACACAAAAAAGAATCACAGAAAAAGAACTTTTTTGTTAATGACTTTTTTGAGACTAATTCACTTAGTATGCATTCCATTTTTTTTTTTTTTTTTTTTGAGACATGGTCTCACTTTGTAGTTCAGGCTGGCCCTGAGCTCAGCCTTGAACTCACAGCAATCCTTCTGCCTCTGGCTCCTGAGTACTGGGATTATAGGCGTGAGCCACCACACCTGGCAGTGTGGTATGTGATTCTGACTGCTGGTGGGCATGAGTTTCCGTGTCCAGCACTGTTGTATGTGGATACTGGGGATCAAACCCAGGACCTTGCACTTGAAAGACAGGCGCCAGAACCACTGAGCTAAATCCCCAACCCATATGCATTCCATTTTAAAACCTGGGTAATACATCTTAAGGACTTTTACACAATACAGTTTTAGGAATATTTTTTTTAAGTTCACTTGCAGACCATTTGAAAAACTATGCAAAAAGACAAAGTAAATTAGAAGTAGTAACAAAAAGCAAGTAGTTTCTCAAGCTGCAACCTTAAATCTGTTTCACAAGTTTTGAATTAATTTGTTTTGATTCTGATTTAGTTGGGAACGGCGGGTTGACAATATGGGACGTATTTATTATGTTGACCATTTCACAAGAACAACAACATGGCAGAGGCCAACATTAGAATCAGTCCGAAACTATGAGCAGTGGCAGCTGCAACGTAGTCAACTGCAAGGAGCAATGCAGCAGTTTAACCAGAGATTCATTTATGGGGTAAGCAGTTTGTTGATTTGTTGATTATAACAACTAATTCAGATTTTAAACATTTCCTGCATATTTTAAACATTTCCTGCGCTAAAATGAAGGTTTAAGTAGGGTGATAACTCAGTTATTGCTATTAGTATTCTCACTAGCAATATTATTTTTAGATCCTATCTGGAGTATTCTTTGAAAGTGATCTATTCTTTTCTATAATTTTCTGAATTTTCCCTTCCTTTATTGTCAAAAACCAAAAAAAGAAGCTACGACAACTTAAAATTAGTGAACAAAATAATAAAAATAGATCCAAGCAATTTGAAATGCACTGGAACATTTCTAAGTACTGCCTTTAACTTAACAGAATATTGAAACATTTGAGTCTCAAAAACCTGACTATTTTCTTCTTTCTCTTTTTATGGAATAAAACTCAGGATCTTGTGCTAGGCAGGCAAAGTAATACTAAGCTACACGCGACCCCAAGAACCTAACTTTTAAGTGGTTGTGCAGAATTAATGATGAAGCTGAATCTTTTTTTTTTTTTCTTTTTTGAGACAAGTCTCACTTTGTAGTTCAGGTTGGCCCTGAGCTCAGCCTCGAACTCACAGCAATCCTCGAACTCACATGCCTCTGCCTCCCAAGTTCTGGGATTACAGGCGTGAGCCACCATGTCCACCCCTGTGGTATATTGTACTGATTGCTGTTGGGCGTGAATCTCTATGCCCAGTATTGTTGTATGTGGTTACCGCGCACTGAACCCTGGACCTTGCACTTGCAAGACAGGCGCTGGCACCACTGAGCTAAATCTCCAGCCTGAAGCTGAATCATTTTTTAACATTTAAGAAGAAAATTTACCTTAATAAATTATTTGATGTTTGGAAACCCTGAAAACATTTTATTCCTCATAGGTTATGCTAAATATAGTTTTTGTTATAAAAATATTTCCTTTATAGAAACAGATGTTTAGGAGCTTGACATACTGGTGCATACCTGTAATCCCAACACTCTAGAAAGTGAATGCAGGAGAATCTCAAGTTTTTTGTTAGTTTGGTCATTTTGTTTTGTTTTTTTGAGGCAGGGTCTCGCTTTGTAGTTCAGGCTGGCCCTGAGCTCACTATGTAGCCCAGGCTGGCCTTGAACTCTTGGTAATCAAGAGGATCCCAAGTTTCAACCTAGCCTAAGCAATTTAGCAAGAGATATGATCTCAAAGTGAAAAAAAAAAAATCAAAAAGGGCTGGTGATGTAGCTTGGTGCAAAAGCTCTAGAGTCAAACCTCAGTACTACTAAAAACAAAACGGTTTAAATTTTACCTGTTTCCATGTAGGATAATAGTGCAGCAATGGTGATTAGTATAGCATACTTTCTTAGTTATGCAATCTTTGCTGCAAGGAAGTCTGTAATCACTCAAGTTGTAAAGTATCACCAGTCTTTTTTATGAGGAGAGGAAAATAATAATTAATCTGTTTTTATGGGGGGGTTGCTTTTTGTTTTTTGAGACAGGGTCTTCTTGCTTTACAGTTCAGGCTGCTCCTGAGTTCACTATGTAGCCCAGGCGAGCCTCAAACTCACAGCAATCTTTCTACCTCTGACTCCGGAGTGCTCGGATTACAGGCTTGAGCCATCATGCCCTGCAGCGTTATGGTGTGTGTCTACCAGGGATTGAACTTGGGACCTTGCACTTGCAAGGCAGGCGCCGGAACCACTGAGCTAAATCCTTGGCCCCTGTTTGTCTTTTTGAGAGGGATTCTGCTTTGCTTTTATCTAACTGAATCTCAGCCAATGTGGTAATTGCCAACAAAACTTTTGAGAAGTCTTAGAGTTCTAGGCTCATTGACAATTTATAGCTGAAATCTACTCACAGCTTGTTCTTCCTATTTTCCCAATGCTCTTTTCAAAATATTTTTTATGTCCCATACTCTATATGTGATCTTATGTTTTTGAGCATATATGTAAGATTTTTCACAATGTCATTGTGAAAAATGTCATTTTTCTGACATTATTATAAATGACTTGGAGGGTTAATATCTTTCTAATTTTTATGTTACTGATCATCATAAAGCAAAAACTGATTTTTAATCTCAATTTTGAAAGTTAAATAATGCTTAAGGTTTTTTTAGATCCTCCAAAATAAAGTATGTTAATATTTATTAGTTACTATATGATTCTTCTCTTAAGATGTGAGCTGTTAGAGAGAATGTATGGTGTATATTTCCAAAGAAGGCATATTAGAATTTAAGCTTGCTCTGAAATAGTCCATTTATTATTTCACTATTTTCTGGTTCATTTTAGAATCAAGATTTGTTTGCTACATCACAAAATAAAGAATTTGATCCTCTTGGTCCTTTGCCACCTGGATGGGGTAAGTCACATGAATTTTTTTTCTTTAAGTTCTGCCATTCTAAAATTTAGATGATTATAGATCATAATTCACTTCTGTTTGAGTAGATAGCTGGGAAGTTTGTGGATGTGTTAGTTCAACTCATACTGCCAAACAAGCATTAAGGTCCCCAAACATTCTAAGTTGATGCTTTCATTAAAATAGTTTAATTGGAAACTAAAATTATTTAACTCTTCCAAGGTTTAAAAATATTGATTACTCAACTCAGCAATAAAAAGTGAATGAACTATTAATAACTAATTTGCATAAGCCTCAAGGGTATTTTGTGGTTTTATTGTTATTGTTTGGTTTTGGTGGTTCCGAGGAATAAACCAAAGATTTTATACTGAGATACATTCTGTAGCCTCTTGTATTTTTTATTTTGAGAGTCTCACAACATTGCCCAGGCTGTCTTTGAACTGGCATTCTTCCTGCCTCAGCTTCCTGAGTAGCTGGGATTATAAGTGAATGCTGTTGTGCCCAGCGAAAAACATTATGTTTAGTGAAGAAGTTGATCTCAAACCATTCTGTACTGTATCACTCCAGTTCTCTTGTTATAACCAAATATCTGAGGCTATATGAGCAAAAGATATTTACTTAGCTCATAGTACTAAAAGTACAAGAGCATGGTACAGGCATCTACATGTTTTTGGTAAAGACTTTATGTCAGGTGGCATTACAGTGGTGGGAGTATATGTGGGAGAGGGAGGTCACATGGTAGGAAGTTAAAAGTGAGTCTTTAAGCCTTCTAAGAGAACACCCACAATGACCTAATTACCTCCCACTGGTTTCTCTCTCTCTTTTTTTGAGACACAGTATAACTGTATAATTTAGACTGGTCTTACCCTCACTGTATAGCCCATGTTGGCCTCTAATTCACAGCAATCCTCCTGCTACCCCTTCCAATAGTTTCTGATTCTTAAAAATCCAACATCTCCCACCATTGCCACACTGAGGAACAAGTACAATAAGCCTCGGAGAACACTCAAACCATATCCAACCCATGATAGTACTGTAAGATTAAATTTATATCCCAGGCTTAAAATGACAAACCAGATAGACAACAGATTAGTAATGGTTAGGGGACAAGGTTGGTAAGAGGGAAATACAAATATAAATAATAACATAAGATAGTTCTTATGTGATGATGGAAAATTTCTACACCTTGATTGTGGTAGTGATGACATGAATCTGTACATGAGATAATATATAGGATTATGTATTCATCTACCTGAACTTATGTGTAAGAATAGCAAGAGTTGAACAGTAGAGTTAAGAGTAATATATCAATGTCAGTTTCTTGTTTTTGATATTATACTATAATTACCACTAGGAGAAATTGCTTAAAAAGATATCCTGAAAACTCTAAAAGTTTGTTTATTTGTGGTGCTGGGGATCGAACCCAGGGCCTGAGCCACGTGGTAAGTAAGCACTCTGCCACTGAGCTACATTACAGTCTTGGGTTCTTCCAAAGTACATTTAAGAATTTGACTGACTTAGCAAAGGACAGTGGAAAGAAAATACGTGAGAATGATGACTTTGCATCCTTCACAGTGGAGCACAAGAATATCCCTGATACTGAATACTTTAATATCTTAATTGTTAAAACTTTGTTGATATACCTTAAACGGAGCTCCCTGCTAAATTTTGTTTTATTGTGTTATACTATATAAGAGTCATAAAACAGTGGCAAGATTCCAGAATGAAGGTAGCAATATAGAGTCCGCCAAAAAAGTATACATCAGGAAAAGAAAAACTTACATAAATATTTTAACATTAAATTTATTGAGACATCCTGAGATTAATACAAGTTACCTTTGACCTTTATAATTATAAAAGGTGCTCAAAGTGGTGGCCATTAGCTTTCAGACATTTATTAGTATGGCAAACTGCTGAAGTGTTTATGTTTTTTTTGGCAGACTGTATAAACAGTTTTGGATAAAAGTTAAAGAGAATATAATCGATGGAAAATAGCAAGTTGAAACCAGTTATGGAACTAGGTGTTTTTATCTTAAAGATCAGCAGATAATTTATCATATTCTGGTTAATTCAGAAAGTGGTATTTGAAGTTAGTTTTATTTGGAAGCACTGTTCCCAAGATAATTGCTCTAACACTGCTGAATAAATAAATTTTTAAAATCGATATGTCAAGATCACATGAATCAGTAATAAATGATACTGATTGTTTGAGAAATCCCATTGCTCACTCATGAAGGTAGTTTGTCCTCTAAACCCTCCTGAGGTGAAAAACAGTATTAGACCTTACTTATAAATGCTGTTGTTACTAACTTACAAGAGGAGGGCACATGAAAGCACTTTCTGTCTTTCCCAAAGCTGGTGGTATTCTAGCTTTTTTGGAGCCTTGTCTGAAGATGACAAATTAAACCTGACCTGTCAGATTACCTTCCTCCAGTGGCTGCTTTGCTCAGCTTCATTTCTACAGTTACTGTATATCCATGTTACAGAAAGAAGTTGGTTCACTAGAAGGGTATATCTGAAGGAAATATACTTCTTGCAGAAAAACTATGTCCTACTTTATGGTGCTGGTCAAAACAGAGACTATTGTACTTTTCTAGAGCAGGTAAAGGAAAAAATTACTTGTTCACAGAAGTCTGAATTGTGGGCTGTGTTGCCTTTATCAGAAAAGCTTTCTTTCCAGTCCTTGCTTGCCTTCTTTATCATTATGTTTTTCTTTCACATTTTTGCTTTAGCCAATGACACTTTCCTTAAAATACTGCCTTTAAAGACCCAGTTTATCTAGATTATTAGCTTCTTACCCTGCTATTTTACAGTTTACCTATTTTTAGATTACATACACCTAAAGCTGAAATGCTGCCTCTTCTTAATGAGTTTGCAGTCATCCCACTGCTCATGGTACAATCATTAGTTTATGATTCCCTGTTTTTGCAACATATGCCTTACTTGTAGAACCAGGAACAACACTGGTCCTTTATCATATGAGATCCACTTTATATACTTTCAGTATTGTCATAGGACATAGAAAACAGGAAACAGCCTGTTTTCATTCTAAGATTAACAGCATTATTTTTCTGTCAACATATTTATTTAAATCAAACATTGTAACCATCCAGCTTTTATGTGGTAGGGCTAGACATTACTACCTTATAAGCTGACAATAAAGAACTTTGAGCACACACACACACACACACACACACACACACACACACACACACACACCCCAAAAGGCTAGAGAACAAAGAATGCTTTTTATTCAACAAGATAGTTTAATAAGGTTTTGTATAGCTGGTTTACCCATCAAGTGTAAAGATTTTTTTCATTTTCATTATTGTTATGAAAGAGCACGCTTTTTACTCCTTCACTCATCGAGCCATGGAGTGCAAGGTGTGTATTCAGATTTGATGTTCATTCATGTCAGTATTGTTTATCATGTGATTTATCACAAAAGTAAGAAATCAACTCTGTGGTTATAGACCTTCCTCATTAATTGGATGAGCCTTCATTTTTCAAGTGTGTACATCTTTGAAATTTTGTTTTTCATAACATCTGAGAAATACTAACACCTGTAATATATAATTGGAATATATATGGGAAACAAATTTGTTATTAACTTTGTTTTGCATCATGTTAATTTCTGAGGGGAAAATCTCTGACCTTGAAATCTGAATTGACCTGAGAAATCAGTACATTGAAGGTTGCAGAATTTGAAAGTTGAAAGCTATTTGATTTGGTTGTTAAAAAGGAAAGTCAAATCCGTGTGCCTTTTAAACCATAATGCAGAAAGCCTAGAAAGGCAGGGAAAACTCTTTGGAATAGGAACATGAAAACAAGAAGAAACCTAAAGCAAGAGCCAAGTGGAGCATAAACAGTAGTCATATAACTGAGCCTTATTGTCTACTCCATGGATAGAAAGTTATTCCACATATCTACAATTTTTGAACTGGCTATATTAAGTAATGGAATATTTTTAAAAGTAGGAAGTCTGGGAGTATAGCTCAGTAGTAGTGTTTGCATGGCATGTATAAGCTCTGGATATGATTCCTACCGTTTCAGGAGAAATAGGGCAAGTTACTCTCATCCCTCATTGTCCTCAATTATATTTTAAGAAACAAAATGATGTGGTATGGGGAGAAATAATTCCTGAATAGAGACCTCAGTTTTCATCTTATCTCGGCTACTTCATCCTGAGGTTTTAGATAGCTCACTTATCTGAATTTTCTTTATTATCCACATAAAAATAAAACTACATACCTTAGTGAGGCAATTACAAGTAAACTGAAGTTGAGCTGAGTGCTTTTCTCAAATGTAGAGGCACTGGGTTCAGTCAGCATCACAAAAATAAACACATAAGAAAAAAAGAATAAAAGAGGGAAGGCAGGCAGGAGGGAAGGAAGGAAGAAAGGAAGGAAAGATTGTGTATGAAAAGCTAAATAACTGTTACTTGCTGCTGTTGTTTCAGCTAAGTTGAAAGGTCTTATGTTAGGATGTTGTGAACTATGTCAGCTTAGCTTCTAGGATGTAATGATGTATCTGTAACTTTTATAATTATGTGCATTCGGTAGTCAAATAAACCTTTTTAATATAATATCAGCAGTGCAACAAGATGTGTAAATTCATTTCATTTAAGATTTGAAGAAAAAGCTTATGCCAACATTAATGCTTTGCTTTGTTTGTTTGTAACAAAGAGAAGAGAACTGATAGCAATGGCAGAGTGTATTTTGTCAATCACAACACTCGAATTACACAGTGGGAGGACCCCAGAAGTCAAGGGTAAGAACTTTTAGTTCCAGTGTATGTATAACCTCTTAAAGATTGTTTCTCTCTTTCTGACTCAATTATATACTTACCCCTAAAAGGCCTTAAACGTTAATCACCTATATACTTCAGTAAGAGACAAATCATTACTTCCTGTAATGAAAAGTTTAGGACTTTCTTGAGAGTTAAAAAATAAAACAAACAAACAAAAAACAAACTCACTGATGCATGGCATACATTTACGTCCACATATTCACTTATTTATATTTTTAGTAGTAAAATCAGATTCTAAAGCAAGATTTCCTCTGAGACCACTGGATAGAACTGGAAATGTGACTTAGAAAGAAGAAATATTACTTACTCATTTTCACCAAGCTTTATCTAAAATTAGTATTTCTTTCTGTTGTTTGTATGGGCTACAACCAAGTGAAATCAGCAGCAACTACAACTTTGCCACCAGCGGAAATTCCATGGTTTAAGAAATATACAGTGGTTAGGTGTCCCGGGATGTAGCTCAGTAGTTCCAGCACCTGCCTTCCAGGCAAAAGAGCCTGGGTTCGATCCCTGGTGACCACATACAGCAAAGCAAGGCAAGGTGTCTCATGCCCACCAACAGTCAGTACCACACACCACAGTGCTGGGCATGGTGGCTCAGGCCTGTAATCCCATCACTTGGGAGGCAGAGGCAGGAAGAGTGCTGTATGAGTTCAAGGCTGAGCTCAGGGCCAGCCTGAACTATAAAGTGAGACTCTGTCTCAAGGGGAAAAAAAACTGCGTGCACGCACACACACACACACACACACACACACACACACAGTGGTGGATGCAGACAGTGCAAAATATTGTGTATACGTATTATAAGAACTTGCAAGTTATCAATACATTGATAGAGATAACTTTAATACAAGTTTGTTTTGGTTATTATGTGCAAATAGTTGCTTATCTTAGTAACATATATTAGTCCGTGCATTAATTTTCTTGGACCACTTTAACAAAGTAGCCCAAAATAGAATAGCTTAAATACAGAAAATACCTTAAGTTCCAGAAGCCATAAATCAGAGATCAAAGTGTCAGCAGAGCCATGCTTTCTCAGAAAGCACTAGGCAAAGATCTGTCCCAGATGTCTCCCCTAGCTACTTATACTTCCTTGGCTTAGTGTCAGCTTATTTTCAGTCTTCATGTGGCTTTTTCCTGTGTACATGTTTTTGTGTCCAAATTTCTTCTAACTATAAGAATATCAGTTTTGCAGAATTACTATAGTGACCCATCAAACTCCAATGTGACTTCATATTATTTTATTTATTTATTTTTAACTTAATTTTATTTTTTTGCGGTACGGGGGATCGAACTCAGGCCCTTATGCTTTCAAGGTAGGTGCAGTACCACTTAAGCTAAATGCCCAGCTGCATGACTTCATATTAAACAGTATATGTGCAGTGATCCTGTTTCCAAATAAGATTACCTTCTGAGGTATTGATGTCCAAGACTTCAACATAAGCATTTGGAAAGGATACATGTTTATATAGTATGTTTATATACATAGTCTGTAAAACCAGGCATTTATCATATTGCCAGATGGTTCCATTCAGTAAGGAATTTGGTGAACTACAAAGTCAGTTTAGGCGTTAGCCAAAAGACTAATTAGTGGGCCCCCTAGAGCACTGGTATTTCAGGCCAACTGGTTATAGATTCTGCCACAGTCATTTTCAAGTGTAAATTCAATAGAAATACTCAGAATTTAGTGTAATCTATTACACAGTCTAATTTATTATAGAGAAAGAATATAGAGTAGAACCAGCAGAAAGAAGAAATGCCTAAAGCAAAGTCTGGGAAAATTCTAAATATCCAACATTGATGTGGAATCACTGATGTTAAGTATTGGCAACCAAAGAAGTCTCTGATATCCAGAATTTTTAATTTTATTTTATTTATATTATTTTTGTGTATGTGTGCTCTTGGATCACTTTTTATCTATATCCCTTCCTGGAGGTGGAGGTTTGTAGTAAGATCCTAATATCTAATTTTTCCATAAGTCAGAAGTTGATGTAGCATGTCCCTAGTCTTTATCATCACTTTGTGACTGTCTACTGGTCAAAGTCTCTAGCCAGACATATAGTAGGCACACTCTTGGTAGATCACCTCCCAGTGGCTAAGGACAAAGATCAGACCTCTCTTTGGTTATAGTTAATTCTTCACAACACACATTCCTTAACTTAGAAGTTTCAGTAACTTATGTTCTAAAGGTGTGATTTATATTCAGTGTACCTGTTTCTGGGTGCCAACAGATGGCCATTTTTTAAAGGAATTACTGCATTTAACTTGAATATATTCAGGTTTATAAAAATATTAGCACAAAACTATCTTTAAGGATAGAATCAAACTAATTACCCTTCTGAAATTTGCTACCATTTTTTATTTCCTCTTGGACTTTAAAAGTTTCTGAGCTAAAATTAGAATCAAATTTTTATAAATATTTTATAAATGATCTAATTCTATCTAACTTTAATAAGACAGCTTGCTCCTGAGACTATCTTGTAATTATAACAAGAGAAAGCCTTCATTTTTATATTTTTGGTAGTCTGTATTATGTGACAGTTACATTCAATAACAAGAATGTGGCTAAATATTCTTAAAATTTTGGTGTGGTCTACAAAATGTGATTCAAGACTATGGTTTTTCTCTGAAGTGTACTTGAAAATGACACTCTTAGCAGTAATGGTGGCTGTCTATAACAGTGAGCCTAAGTTCATCATATTCTCCCTTTCAGATGTGAATTTGAATATTTCTGTTGATTTCTCTCATGTTAAACCTCCCAGAGAAGCAAATTGAAACTGTAAACTAGGAAAAAATGCAATGGCATATATGGATATAAATTTCAACATTTATTTTATGTAACCCAATTTAAAAAACTGATTGCCATTTATGTTAGAATACACAAAGACAGCAAAAGAAGCATTCACTAGTTCCTTTCTCACTCTCATGTAGGATTTTGAAATATAAAAATAAAATTCTTAGGTTTGTTGGCAAATGGTTTTGAATATGTATGTTAATTCTTGTTTTAATATGTAACAGATTAAAGTTATTTACATTACTCACTATTGTTGTACAATCTGGCTACTATTATAAAACTCAAGTACTTCTTGTCAGGTAAGTTAAATACCAAACACACATACTGAAATGTGATAAATGCCATGCTACCAGTATATAGAAAGAATTCTGAGAGATCTGAAGAAAATGAATCTGTAGTAGTAGGAAAAAATAATAATAGTTAAAATCTTAGGGCTTAATTTGGGTTAAACTTTTTGTTTCATTCATCAGTCTTTCCACATGACATCATTACCTCTGTTTTATGGATAAAGATACTGGTGCAGAGATATTAAACAGCTGGCCCATATTACAGAATTTTCAAGGTATAAAGATAGGTGGAGAAGAACTGCATAGGAAAATTTCATGAAGAATTTGGAGTTGTCTTAACAGAAAAAAGAAATTTGGGACAAAGAGAAAGGCTTCATTTGAAGATGTGATAGATCATGTTTAGGGAAGTCTTGAATGGCCATATACCATGAAACCACAGGATTGGTAAAAACAAGTCAACTGTATAGGTGCAGAGATAAATGTGAAGTGAAACACTGAAGCCAAAGTATAGATGTTGAGTGAATGCCAAATGGAGGAGATTAGATTTTATTGTTGGCAGTGGTGGAACAATGATAGCACTTTAAAGGGAAAACTAAGTGGATGAGATCTCTGTTTTAACCACCCTCCCAATACCAGGGATCAAACTTAGGGCCTTGTGCTTGTGAGGCAGGTGTGGTGCCACTTAGCTAAATCCCTGGCCCCAAGGTCTCTATTTTAGAAAGATAAGCAATATTAATAGAAAGATAAGCAATATAAATGTAGGGCCAGAATGAAATTAGTGGTAGAAAAACCTACTAGACAGCTGTTGAGAAAGTTTACAAGAAAGAAAATGATATTATGGGTTGAAAATCAGAATGAATATGAAGACTTTTAAGGCAAAATAAATAGAGCTTAACAATCAGGAAATGCAGATGAAGGAACATAGCAAAACAGTATTGTGGGAAACTGAATAGACATTGATTCTTAATGTTGAGACAGCAACAGTGAGTTTAATATGTCTGTGGAATGTCAGAGATTTCTAGTAAATAATTAAAAATACTGGACAGGTAGTTTTCTTCTAGTGTTTGTACTTGGCAAAGAAGCAACTCCTTAATATTTATATATTTATATTTTTTCTCTATGTTTTGTAGTCAGTTAAATGAAAAGCCCTTACCTGAAGGCTGGGAAATGAGATTCACAGTGGATGGAATTCCATATTTTGTGGACCACAATAGAAGAACCACCACCTATATAGATCCCCGCACAGGAAAATCTGCCCTGTAAGTTTTCTAAACATTGTAGATTAAAAGTTAAAACTAATTTTCCAGATAAGGAGATCTAAATTAGCAAGGAATGGGAATCTTACTATTTTTTTAAGTTGATTTGCCAGTAGATCTTTATCCACTGAGTCCTTTGTGTTTTTTTTTTTTTTTTTTTTTTGAGACAGGGTCTCGCTTTGTAGTTCTGGCTGGCTCTGAGCTCAGCCTCAAACTCACATCACAGCAATCCTCCTGCCTCTGCCTCTCAAGTGCTGGGATTACAGGTGTGAGCCACCACGCCTGGCACTGTGGTATGTGGTGCTGGTTGCTGCTAGGCGTGAGTCTCCATGCCAAGTATTGTTATGTGGTTACCGGGGAATCGAACCTGGGTCCTTGCGTTTGCAAGACAGGTGCCGGAACCACTGAGCTAACTCCCTGGCCCCAAGTACTTTGTGCTTTACAAAAATCAAGCTGTTTGGGGTTGTTTAGGAGTTTTTTATATACAGTCAGGTGTATATAAGCATTTTTACTCACATGATGAGTATATGTTCTGAGAAATGTATCATTATGCAAACATCGTAGAATGTATTTACACAAATGTAAACAGGTTAGCTTACTATACATATGAACTATGTAGCATATACACCCAGGCTAAATGATAGAGGTTGTCACTTCTGTGGCCACAGTAAAAAAAAAGCAAAACACAAGATGAAATGAATTATAGATGAAAATCATGAAATCAAGAAACCTGGTAAACTCAAGGTGTTTATTGCTACATAGAATAAATAGTATGGCATACTACTTAATCATAAACTTTTTTATGTAAGTAGAAAGTGCCCTTAATTAATAATAAAAAGTATAGTATTAGAAACATAAACCACTAACTTATTGTCATTATCCAATATTAGGCACAAGACACTATACAATCAGTATCACCAGAAAAGTGAGTCATATATTGGGCTATGATATTTAAACTGGCTACAATATTGCTAGGCAATAGGAGTTGTTTAGCTCCCTTGTAATCTTATGGGATCCTTGCAGTTATATGTGGCCCATCGTAGCCTAAACTATTGCTAAGTCAATATGAATGTTTTCTAAATATTCAGAATATTAGTCCTTATTAGATATACAGATCCTTTTTAAGACATGATCTTGCTCATTACAAGAGGCCACGTTGGACTTGCTAAGTAGCCCAGGCTTTAACTCACGGTCTTGCTGCCTCAGCTTGCGAAGAGTGGGGGTTATAGGTATATGGCACAATGCCTGTCCCTGGATTTTTTGCCTGCCTTCTAATACTGGGGATTGAACTCAAGAGTCTTATTCATGCTGGGCAAGTGGTTTACACTGAACTCTATCCCAAACCCATTTAAAAATATTTTCTCCTGTTTTTTGGGTTATCTTTTTACTCTGCGTAGTACACTTTGATGTGCAGAAGTTTAAAATGTTGCTAAAGCCCAGTTTGTCTTTTGTTACCTGTGCCTTTGGTGTCATATCCAAGAAAATCCAGCGTCATGAAGGTTTGTTTTCTCTTGAGTGTTTTATAGTTTTAATCCTAACATCTAGGTGTTTAATCCATTTAAATCTTTACATATGGTATTTGATAAGGATCCAGACTCATTCTCTTGCTTCTGGATGTACACTTTTCTCAGCACCACTTACTGAAAAAGACTTGTCCTTTCCCTGTTGTTGTCTTTGCCAGTAGTCTTCACTTCTTAGGAGTGTACAGAATCTCTTAATACTGTCACTATGGGGACATTCAACATCTAAACCATAGCTGGAATGTGGAAGAAGGGCAAATTTTAGTAGGAAGCAGTAAAAAAAACCCAAACAAAACTTCAACCTACTTCTTTTTAAAACTTCCTAAATCCCCCATAAGACATTTCTCTTTAGAGCTCTCTAGCCAGGCCTAAGTCAGAGAACACATTGACTAATCTTTATCCTCGCTGGCAGTCTGCCCAGTTGACTAGTGAGTCTCATTTAAGGACAAAACGTAGGGTGGATGTTGGGACAGACACATTCTTAGATATGACAGCTTTATTGAGTTCTTTTAGATTTGACTACATATAAAAGGAAATTTTACAACAGTCACTTCATCAAAATCAAAAATTATTGTTTCTCTTTTATTTAAAAATGGTCCTGGGAAAACATTTAGATTATTTTTTCCTTTGTGTTAAGAATATATGGAATATTTTTGGGCCAGGGAATTAGCCCAGTGGTTCTGGTGTTTGCGAGAGCCGGGGTTCAATATACCACATATAACAATGCTGGGTGCGGAACTCATGCCCACCAGCAATCAGTACCACATACCACAGTGCTGGGTGTGGTGGCTTATGCCTGTAATCCCAGCATATGGGAGGCAGAGGCAGGAGGATGAGGATTGCTATGAGATCAATGCTGAGCTCAGGGCCAGCCTGAACTACAAAAGCGAGACCCTGTCTCAAAAAAATGAATATATGGAATATTTTTGTATTTGGTTGTTAACTACTGAGGGGGTAAGATTGCTTTCCTTCAGGACTCTCTTTTATAAGTGGCTGTATAGATCTTTCTAACTTTTGTTCTTTCTCAGGGACAATGGACCTCAAATAGCCTATGTTCGGGACTTCAAGGCAAAGGTTCAGTATTTCCGATTCTGGTGTCAGGTTAGTATTGGGTCTGTATTTCTGTTCACTTTTCTTTTGTTAATATTGCTTATATTACATGATGATTATGAAAATAATTAACTCATGGAGAAACAAATACAAGAAGTACTGGAATCTCTTAATTGTTTAGGACAAAAAATATATTTAGCAATAAAATAGTTTGTGGTTTTTTTCTTTTTCCAGAAGATTAAGGTTGAAATCATTTGAATAAGAAAAAGTATCACGGGCCGGGGAGTTAGCTCAGTGGTTCCGGCGCCTGTCCTTGTCCTTGCGCCTGCAAGCGCAAGGACCTGGATTCGATCCCTGGTAACCACATACCATACTGGGTGTGGAGACTCACGCCCAGCAGCAACCAGTACCGCATACCACAGTGCCGTGCCGGGCGTGGTGGCTCACGCCTGTAATCCCAGCACTCGGGAGGCAGAGGCAGGAGGATTGCTGTGATGTGAGTTTGAGGCTGAGCTTGGGGCCAGCCTGAACCACAAAGCGAGACCCTGTCTCAAGAAAACCTAAAAATAAATAAATAAAAATAAAAATAAGAAAAATTGTCACTCTTCCTCAGTACCCATTAGTTCACATGGCATAAATTTTCAAATGTTAAAAAGTTTTCTGATAGGGGCCAGGGAGTTAGCTCAGTGGTTCCGGCGCCTGTCTTGCAGGCGCAAGGGCCTGGGTTCGATCCCTGGTAACCACATAACAATACTGGGTGTGGAGACCCACACCCAGCAGCAACCAGTACCACATACCACAGTGCCGGGCGTGGTGGCTCACGCCTGTAATCCCAGCACTCGGGAGGCAGAGGCAGGAGGATTGTGATGTGAGTTTGAGGCTGAGCTCAGGGCCAGCCTGAACCACAAAAGCGAGACCCTGTCTCAAAA
>PVIR01009883.1:0-52269 GCA_004026965.1 Petromus typicus | reverse complement strand
GATGAAATGATACAAACTGACTATGTCAGACTACATATATACTGTGGAGGTTTCAACTATGAAAGAAATGATCAACATTGCGAAGAAGATATTTATGCTTACTCTGTCTCTCCCAGGATTTTCTTCTGTTGGCTTTTTGCTACCATGCAATTTCCTGCACTCTATCCCCCAAAATGTGTCCTACTTGGCAGCATTACATGTTGTCCTTTTCTCTTACTCTCTCTCTCTCTTTTTTTTCAGTGCTGGAGACTCAAACTCAGGGTTTTGTGTGTGCTAACCAAGTCTTCTACCACTGGGCAGCATCCCAGGGCCTTGTCTTTTACTTTCTCTTTCTATATTTTCTGGAGTCTAAGCCTGCCTATTCTCCATTTCTCCATTTTCCCATACTTCCATCTATCCTTTTATTTTCTTCTGTATCATATCATTCACCCACCTATGCATTTAGTTTAGCTAATTGTCCTTAAAAGCCTTAACACTTCTCAGGTGAGGCAATTTCTTGCATAACAGGGTGAAGAGAGAGGTTTGAACACAACATATAGTAGATTTAGTTTGCTTGCTGCTTAGTCTTAAATCTGTAATGTTAGGAGAAAAGCACATTGGAAGCTACCTCTGCTCAGTCTGCAGTCCCTTGAGCTTGACTGCTATTGCTATGGAATGTGAAATAACCCTCATCCATGGCAGCAAAGACTACTGCTGAGATCTGGAGGCCCAGGTTGCAGGTGTGGAGGCCTCTACCAGGTTGTAGTGGTGGCTTCTCCTGTGGTCGGGTCACTGGGATTGTGGCACAATCTGTCCTGTCATTACTTTCACTCTGATTAGTTTCATTCTGAAGAACTTTCAACAGCCTTTGACAGACATGGGTCAACATGGAAAAACCGGTTCCTCTGTGTGAGGCTGATTTAATCTCTGTGTACAGGCTCATCTTGGGATACAGTACACATTTTTCTCATGTCAAATATATAGGACATGTCAACCCACAGCCACCTTGCTGTGGCTACCATTAAACAGTCTAGTTTAGTGGGACATCCTGCTTGCTCGAGGTGACTCAGAGCTTTGGGGTAGTGGATTGAAGTTTTGTTTATGGCAGTGCTTCCCACTCTGTGACCTAACTCTGTACAGCACTCCACAGGTGGCCTGACTTTTGGTGCAAGGAAAGTTTGTCAATTGTTGCTCCCTTTTTCCTCTTAAAAAACAAATCAAAAAACCTTATCCAAACAAAATTAAGCTGTGGGCAGTCCATTAATAAAAGGTTTCTATTACAAAATTATTGACAATCTGCAAGGGGCTTTGGAGGAAAGTAGGCAAATCGATATTACCTAGAATAAGTATGGGGCAGATGTTACACAGGGGAAATAGGCTCTTACATATGAGAGGTAATATAGATTTCTCCCTGGGCAGTCAGTGTTTGAATATGATGAAAAGGTGTTTTAGACTTGGTGGTCTGATAATTATTCGAGGAATCTTGGGGAGACTAAATGGTGTTTTTTTTTTTTTAAGCAAGAAATACCCTAAGCTACAGCTTTGCAAAAGTAATGACTAAATATTTGCACAGACAAGCAAAAATTAAAAAGCAATGTGAACCCACTGGATGACAAAAATGCAGACTGTTTGATTAATTTGTGGACAAAGCTAGGGTCCAGAAGTGGTGTGATGACTGTGTCTGTGTTTGCCGGGGTAGGGGCAGGCAGGCAGGCTCTAAACAGGGAGGCTAATGAGAAGCTATTCCTCTTCTTTAAGCCTAGGCCCTTCACTTATTTCTTGGAAGCTTTGCGAAGATGTGAGAAGCACAGCAGATTATTACGGGAGCAGATTAAGTTAAGGGAGGTAGAGTTTGCTCTTCATCTCTGTCATGTGAACCAATTAACCCAAAGGCTGGTGAAGTGCAGTCGACAGCTAACTGAGCCATTGTTAGGTCAGTGCACAGGCCTTGGTGTCATATGCAGATTGCTGAGATAGCGATCTCTGAATGGCTCTCAGGTTGAGGGAAACCTGTTCAGCGCAGTGGTGGTAAGATCTTGGCTTTCAGACCTAGGATTTGTGAGGGAGCCCTTGGAACTCTCAGGGTATTGCCAGAGGAGGTAGTAACACCAAGCCATTGCTATATTGGCTTGTCCTTTATGTTAGGACAAAACCCTGTCATTACCCTTCGGCAGGAGGATGAAAGCTCCTTGCTAGGGCATGTTCCAGAGCCAGTTCTCAGGACACCTACCTTCCCTTCATTCATTTGCACCCTTTCACTCCAGCTCTTCTGTGGTTTGCTCTTTTGATGCTGGTTCTGGCTCAAAGTACTCATTCTGTCCTCAGACTTAGATGCTTGTGTCTGATTCCCATTCCTCCCGAACTGGGAATGTTCTGACTCTTCTTATGGCTCTTTGACCATCAGTATTCCTGCATTCAATGCATCTGGCTTTGCCTTCACTCTGAGCCCAGTGTCTCTTACTGTCTTCAAGCTCGGGACCATTTTTTAGCACAGACTTTCAACATGGATAACACACATGTTGCTCAGGTGGCCCAGTTTTCTCCACCAAGAAATGCTAAACCATGCCTCCCTTCTACCATCTTCTTCCAGGAGTGTGGATTTGGGTAACATCCATCTTCTTTCAGCGTCTCAACATCAGAGAGTTTTTCTCATAATGACCTAAATATTTCTTCTCACTGAAGAGTAAGTTACTTCCTTTTTGTTATGGTTTGGCTGTTAAATACCTACCAGAGGCCCACATGCTAAAGGCTTAGTCACCTACCTGGTGCCTGCTGGGAGGTGCTGGAACCTTTAGGAACTGGAACTTAGTAGAAGGAAGTTATGTCGCTGAGGGTTTATTAGGACTCCAGCCCCTTCTGTCTTTATGTATCTCACAGCTGCACAAGGTGCTCTTCTACTACCTGTTTCTGGAAATATGTAGTGTGTTATCCTGGGCCCAAAGGAACAGGACCAACCCATGATGATCTGAAACTATGAGCCAAAACTCCCTTTCTTCCTTCCAAGTTGATTACCTCAGGTATTTTGTCCCAGTAATGGAAATTTTACTAACATACTCTTCTTTTTCCACAAGGGCAATGTAGAATGAAAAATACTACAGAGGGGAGTTGGTCATAAGTGTGTTCGTGCAGAGGTGAGCAGATTCCTCTGATGCTAGATAAATCTACATTGTTCTTTCTAGACGGGAACAGTTCCCATTTGGATATAGCTCCTCAGATGCCTCTCAGAACCTTCACAGGAGTGGAAGGAATTTGGCTAAGTCCCTTAGTCCTGATAACTCACTGCAGTGCCTCCCATTATGAAGTTATCTAAATGGTAGCAACTCTCAGAGTCCTCATCTTTGAGACAGTTTCCTCTAGAGACATAGATTCATGGACTTGGGCCCAGGCTCCCAGTTGGACTGTCCAGCATAGACAAACTCTGAGCAGGTCTGTGCTAAATGTTAAGCTTTTGTCCAGATTCCAAGCTTCCTTTTTGGCCTACAGCATTTAAATATTCTTAGTGAAGGTAATTTACTGTACTGTTTTAGAGGACATACAAAAGCACATGGGATAAAAATTGCTCCTACCCAGAGTTCAGAATACACAAATAAAATAATTTAAGCTTTACTTGCGTACTACCTGTAAATTCTGAGAGGCTTAAACACCTGTTACTAGGAACATCTTAGATTTGCCTTTTATCATTCCCTTAAAATGATTTTCCAGCCCAAATGAGAGAACATAATATGGGGGAACCTATATATCTTTCTGTTTCCAAAATTAATAGTAGAGAAGGGAACTCATGAGTCATAGAGATATTATGCTTTTAGAAAACTTGTTTGTTTCTTTTCTTTCTTTTATTTTGTATCAGGAATCAAACTCAAGACCTTGTGCTTGTGCAGCAGATGTAGAAACTTTGTTTTCCCCCCAATATGACTACTTGATTGTATAGATATTTTGGAAAATACAGAGAGGTAGAAAGAGTGAAAATTTGTCTATAAAACAAATGGAGAAAATTTCACTCTGATATCAGCAACAGAAATGGTTCTATTTTTCTTCAATGACTGCTTGGCTTTTACCCACAGACATTATAGACCTCACAGCTAGTCATATGTCAATACGAGTTGATAGAAAACCATGTAATGTTAATTTGTGTAATAACTATTCCATACACCACATGTATTAAATACCTAGCATGTGCCAGAAACTTTGTCAGACCTTGAGGATGCATTAGTGAGCCTTACATACACACCATTCATTCATGTTGTGATTAGATGGGTATTGAAAACCATCAATATGCTCATGGAATGTATAGGAAAATTTAATTCCTTTGGTGTAAGGGTTAGGGTTAGTCAGTTTTTTCTTCCTATAAAATGAATAAAATATTGCTGTGAGAATTAACAATGATATTATCTAGGTGGCACAGCTTTAGATTAAATTGAATTAAATACACTATACTTCCTTATTTTCTTTTTTTTTTTGGAGACAGGGTCTCGCTTTGTGGTTCAGGCTGGCCCTGAGCTCAGCCTCCAACTCACATCACAATCCACCTGCCTCTGCCTCCCGAGTGCTGGGATTACAGGCGTGAGCCACCACGCCCGGCACACTTCCTTATTTTCTTAAAAGTAAATCTGATCATCAACCTCATTCTGAAGGTTGGAAGTAAGCCATCTTGGGGTTTTCTTCAGTTCAGTCTATGATTTACTTTCAAATACTTAGAAAATAATTATTGTGTCCGCCTTACAGGGGAAAAAACTGAGGCTCAGGAGCACTAAAATCATCATGTTGCTAGAGAATATACTGCTGAGACCTGGCCACATTTGTGCCAGACTCTTACGTCACATTACTGTGTGTCCAGTTAGATTGCTTCTCTCCATGAGGGTCCAACCCACATGGAAACATTTCCCCAGCTTCTGGAAACTCTTGCAATTCCATCAGTGTTGACTAAGTACCCACTAAAGAGGTAACTTCAATGAAGAGGAAGATAGAGGAAGGAGAGTATAAAGATAGGAAAGGATGTGGAGTGAGGTAAAACAAATCGGAAGTTTTCTACCAGTAAATGAAGAGAATTCAGAGAATTTTCTTGAGCTTCCACCAGCTAGGAAGAAAATAGCCCTATGAACCTCTAACACTCAAGAGAATGAGGACAGACAGTACTGGGATCTTGAGCAGTTCCCACAATAGATGCATCTTGGCTGTGCCTGAGCCTGGAGTGACTTCACCCCATAGAGACCATGATCCTGGTTCTCTCCTACCTTTTGGTCCTACTTTAGCTGCTGCTAACTCTTGATAACTCTCCTGGTTGACATCATATATGTGGTAGATTGTTTTATTACCCTCAGTTCTTCACCCCTCCCTGCTCTGCACTCACTGCAAAGAGAAACTAATCTATTCTAGGTCTTCTATTTTAGATGCATAATATCACCTCATCCTATTGATATTGGATGTAGTCAGCTGACTGGTTCTGACCAACTGGACATTATTAAATATGATATAAGCAAAAGAATAAAACATGTTCTGAATCAAGTTTTTGCTCTTGTGTTTCCTTCCACCACTGCCAAGAAAACAACAAAATCCAGCTAGTCCATTGCTCCAAGATGGAGCAGAAAGACATGGAGATGGTGTGGGCCCAACCTAGCTAATCTCATCCTGGATCAGCTAGTCAATAGCTGACCTACAAATACTTAAAAAAATTGAATGTGGGGCCATGTCACTGTATTTTGGGAAGACTTATCATATAGCGTATTGTAGCAGCAGCTGAGTGCTACCTTTTGCATCTGTACTTGTTTATTAACCAATGTCTTCTACTTTGCCATTGTGAGTGCTACATTACTGCTTAAGGATGCTGAGAACTCACAGGATTTAGAGCTCAGTAGATCTGCACTTTGACTGGGTTACTTAGTCCACAGTAGGCCCTGGAAAGAAGGGAGGTTCGTCTTCTTTCTGGCTCACGTGCACTACAGTTTTCTCCCCAGGAGGAGATGTGTCAGAATCTGCCTGATGGTTTAAGTTTCTGAAGATGCCCGAGCTAAGCTAACCATTCTCTCACATCACTTGTATATTCAGCATTTACCAAGCTGGATACAGACATGGACATTTGCTACTTGAACTGAACAAGCCAGTTGAAGTTGACTTGCATCATTGCTACTTCTGTAACTATCCACACCTGAGCTTTTGCTTTAGAAATCTTGAGGAGAATGACATGGTGTCACAGCAGCTTTTTGGAGACACAAAAGAACAACCAGGCTCCATCTCTGAGACTTCAGTAATGAGGATCCAGCCGGGATGGACACCAGTGGTTTTCTCTGGGGGTGGGATTATGGAGGTTTTCAAAAACAGTTCTTTGTTCTCCAGTGTGTTCTCTAAATCCTCCAAACTGGATATTTTTCTTGAGTACAAAAACAATAAGTGCTAATAAAAGTGAAGCATCCCTGTAGCTTTGAGTAAAGCCCAGTGGGCTGGGGTGGGTGAGGAGGGAGGGTTTAGGGAAGCTCTAACAGGACCTATTACAATAGTAGTGATGGGATGGGTATGTCGGCCCAGTGACTCTCACAGCAGCAGCCAAAGACTTGGAGACCAGCCCAGGCAGTGTCACTCGGCTTCCCTGAGGGTCCTGAGCCTAATGTTAGCTTGCAGCTTGCAAAGGCCTCCCACCAAGGGGGTGGGAGTGGGAGGATCAAGGTCTCGGTGAGGGCCTACGGCTGGATCAAACAAGTGCATCAGCACTGTAGGGGCACCTTTGTGCAGTAAATGGGCTCTTGAAAAGTGATGAGAATCACAATGTTAAAAGCAATTTATATGTGCCAGGGAGTTCACTGAATAAAAGACTCTCATTGTGAAGCCTTGGGTGAAGTGAATAATCCCTCTCCTTTTTATCTTTGGCATAAATCTGGGTTTTCACTTAGGATGTTTTCAGTTTCCATGAGAAACCAGAAGACAGAGAAAGACATACCTGGGACCTTCATCCCACAGTTATAGTTAGGACCGTCATCACTAATTGGGAGGGCAGCCCAGCCCCAGTTTAATTTCGAGTCCTGGTGTTAACATGTCACGTCCTTTGTGTGTGCTGCTCCTCCTGCGTGGAATGCTTTCCCTCTATATCTGTGTATGGCTTCTTCTCCCTATCCTTTGGGCTGGTGCTCAGATGCCTTTTGCATTCTTAGTGAGGACTTCTTCATCATGTTTTTTAAAATTATCACCTATTAGCATGCCTGCTCCTCTTTGCCTACTTGCTTTTCTTCCATAGTAGTTATTTCCACTTGGAGAATTATATATTTTCCTGCTTTTGTTTACTGTCCCGCTCTCTCCTTGGAATGTAACCGTATCCCCATAGTGGGGCAGGATTTTAGTTGGTTGGTGAATCCTGCTGTATCTGTGGTAACTGGATTAGTGCTGCCAGAGACTGTGCTTCAGTAACTATCTGTTGCATGAAATGAAGGTATGACCTTGGGTCTATTAGTTAGCTTTTCTGTGTGTGTAAAAGATACACAAATATAGGTGAAGAAGGCAGGTGCTCTCAGCATGAGCATGGAGGACACAGGAGGTGTTGGTGGGGGGCAGGGGTCACCTTTGGAGAGTAGGAGCTCCCCTTAGTACGAGGGGAAAACCACGCCTCTATCTTGGCAAACTTTAGTCATAGAGACACTTGCCAACTTGCGAGGTATTGCCAGGGTCTATGTTTGTGTTTAAGGAGAAGCAAGCTTTTTTTTTTTTTTTTTTTTTTTTTTTAAAGCAAAATCAGCTGATTTTTACTATTAGTAACCAACTCCTTTTCACAAAAAACCTTAGCCGGTCCAACACAAACATCTCTGAGTCAGATCTGACAGGTATGACCTCTGGACTACACATTCTCCCTCTAAAGTTCTCCTCTGTTCTAATCTCTTTTAAATGTCCAGACTTTCATTAAATGCTTCCATCCTTCCTGTTGTAGTAGAAAGCATGTAGCATCATCAGACACCAAACAGATAGATTTAAATGGTTAAGGGCTGGCCATAATATTTGTCTCCACCTGATCTGGGAGGTCTGCTCCATAGAAAGGCACCAGCTGTCTCCATAATGGCACAGAAGAAAATGACACACAATATGGACAGATTTGCTCAAGGACCAAAGCAGCAAGACTCCTAATGCATTATTTTTCAGGATGTAGAAGATTTTCTCCATGTAAGATGATAGGAACTCTACTGGGCCCTAGATTTGGGATGATTGGACAGCTTGGAAGGAAAAAAAAATCTCCTTTTTCCACTCTGTCACTCTAAAATTTCATTTTATGCAGTGCATTTTAGTCTCATATAATGAGTTCTGCTCTTTGGCTGCTATTAACAATCCTTAATGTATGTATTTGATAACTTGTGAAATGTTCCAGTGAGTCCTCTGGGATCTGTAAAGGACTGTGATGAAACTGCAGCTGAAACAAACAGGAAATGTCCAAAAAATGGGATTGATCTGCTGACCTCCAATCCCTGAACCATCAAGATGAATGATGCTCTTTTGACCATTATTTGAGTTGTAATTGAACTGCTTCATGTTGCTGAATGAATTATTTTATGACTGTGATATGGTATCTGATATGGAAATATGAGTCTTGGGACTAATAAGCAGCTGGAAATTCAGGGGTGGGATTGGGAAATAAGAGTTGAGAGAAAGAAAACAGGAAATGTGGGTGTGTGTTAATCCTGAGGTTAAAACAGTGATGGGGAAAAGGCAGGTGAGAAAGGAGAAGCACAAAGCAGCAGTCATCGTGGCCAGCAAGAATTGCTATGGAGGAGCAATAGCAATGGTTTCACACTCACAACACCTAAGTTTGAGGCTCAGCTCCATTTCGTATCAGCTATGTAAGTGTGCCTTGGGTCAAGTACTTCAGTTCCTCTGAGACTCAGCCTATGGGCTGTCATATGGACCTACTGAAGCCTTCCCCCAGGAATCAGTAGGAAAATCAAGCAAAATAATACATGTATGGTACCAAGTACAGCAGAGAAACTCAACACCACACACACTACTCAAGATTCTGGAGCTGAAAATAAAGGGGATGATCTCAGATATTTACAAAGTTGAGAGAAAAATAGTAATGAGTAAAGCATCCAGTAGAAAAAAACCCACAGATGAGGGTCCCCTCAAGCCTGCTCCCTTCACGGTGTGCTGAGATCTGCAGCACTTTGAGGGGAAGGATGCCTAATTGACTCAGAACCCAAGTTATGCTGAGACTTCCACAGAAAAGTTGAAAACCATGCTGTCCAAAGTCTGAAATCAGAGAGGGTATATCCTTTGGTGAATACAAGGGCAGGTGAAAAAGAATCGATGTGACCTAAGTTTTTCTAGCTTTAGTCATTTATAATAATATCTAACGGTGAGGCTCTGCTAAATGCTTTCAGGTTTCTACAAATTTCCCTGAGAGATTCAAAGATGCTTAAATTCAAAGTCTTAATTGTGACAACCACTGAAACATTTTATAAAGGTAATTTGGGATTAAAAGAGAATAATAATTCTAATTTATGTAAAAACATGCTTTATGAAATGAAAAAATTTGTTTCCTGCGAACTTTCCATTTATTTTAAAGTCTTATTTTCTAATAGGAAAATAATAAAAATAACTGCCTCCCTTCCCACCTAGTTAGTTAACATCTTCACCTACATAAACATTTTAACATATCTGTTGCTATGAGGCCAATATGTATAACCAAAATAATTTTTGTTTTTGTTGAACAATCATATTTACATGTGCTGTCAATTTTTAGCCATATGGGCTACAAGTAATGTCGATGGTTATTAAACTTGGCTATAAATTATTTGAAGCTCTTTACTGGCCTTGTGACTTGTTTTACCTAGTAAATAGAATGTGATAAACATGAAGTGCTACTTGGAGTTCAGGCCTCCAAGGATTTAGCAGCTTTCATTCTCATTTCTTTGGATAGCAGATGTCATCGCGTGGAAGTTGAGCTTTCCTGCGGGACAGGCCATGGAAGAAAACCTAGTTACTCTCATTGACAGCCCAACTGTCAAACCTGTGAGCAGGTTTATCCAGGCCAAGCTAACCACCAGCTGACCCACTGAGATCTGCCAAGAGATTGGAAATGCCACATAAGCCAAATGGACACCATATGGAACAGAGAGAGGCTTTCCTAGTTGAACCCAGCCCAAATTACTGACCTAAAAAGTTGTGAACAAATAAATAACAGTCATTTTAAGCTACTCAGATTTGGGAGTGCTTTGTTACACAACAATAGGTAGCTGATACACATTTATTATCTTTTAAACAGTACTAGAAAGGCTTTCAGAGAGCTGAGGAAGTATTCGTATATTATGTTCTAGAAGGTCCATAAGTTAGCACATATTTCAAAAGCAATTCTTAATACTTGGATGTTAAATTTTGAGTCTTAAGAAGGCATCTGAAGGAGAGTAGGAAGGCTCTCACACATGGGAAGGACTTAGGAATCTCTACATAGAATTAGGTAGTATCTTCATCCATTTGGGTGGTTATAACCAAATGCCATAGATCTATTATAAACAACACAAGTTTATTTTTCACAGTTCTGGAGGCTAGGAAGTCTATGGCCAATGTGTCAGTGGATTCTGGTGGGGGTTAGCTTCCTAATTCCCAGATAGTACCTTTTCACTGTGTCCTTAAAGAGTAGAAGGGGTAAGGCACTTTCTGGAGGCCTTGTTTGTAAGGTCACCAATCCCGTTCATGAATATGCTGTCTTCATGACCTAATTTCTTTCCAAACACTCTAATTGCTAATACTGTCTCCTTGAGGGTTATGATTTCAACATATAAATTTTGGAGGGGACATACACATTCACAGTATAATATATTGGTTACTTTTAGCTGCAAATAGAATATTTAAGCAGGAGACTTTTGGAAAAATAAAGGTACTATCTCTCGTAAGAAGTTGGAAATAAATGAGTACAGGGTCATTGCAATAGGTCAAGTTCCAGGTTCTGTTCTGCTTCTTGTCATCCAGAGTTAAAAATATTTCTTCAGTTGGTCTCAAATTGGCTGCTGTAGCTCAAAGTTATCTTACAATGACATTTCAAAAAGGAAGGAAGGGCCAGAGATTTAGCTCAGTGGTTCTGGCACCTGTCTTGCAAGCTCAAGGACCCAGGTTTGATCCCTGGTAACCACACACAATACAGGGCATGGAGACTCACGCCCAGCAGCAACCAGTACCACACACCACAGTGCCGGGTGTGGTGGCTCACACCTGTAATCCCAGGACTCGGGAGGCAGAGGCAGGAGGATTGCTGTGATGTGAGTTTGAGGCTGAGCTCAGGGCCAGCCTGAACTACAAAGTGAGACCCTGTCTCAAAACAAAAAAAAAAAAAAAAAAAGGAAGGGATGATGGTAGGAGAAAGTTGTGTGAGGGGAGGAAATTTTTCACAGAAGTTTCTGCCAGATATTTTTATGCTTTCTTGGCTAAAGTGGGATTACCTGGCTACCTTTTTGCCAGGCAAGGTAGGAATGAAGTCTAATATTTTAAATTTCTGTTACGGAAGGCAGGTGTGCCTTGAGGAAAACAAGAGTGAGGATAGTGGTTGAGAGGGAACAAACAGAGGAGGCCTTGGTCTTTGCTGTCTTTCACAGGCCACACAAAGAAAGGATCTGAGGATGTTTCAAAGGTAGATACATCATAGCTATTTGCCATTTATGAAATGCTTATTCTGAAATTATCCATAGCACAGAACCTGTTATGATTATGGCAAATGGACGTTGAGCATTTGAGGAACTGGCTGACCACATTACGGGAATGGGAGTGGTGCTGCAGCCTGAAAATTTCCCCTTCATCCTTTGAATTTTGGTGGCACGGAGTGAGAGACACAGAACTGTAACATTCTTTGGGGTCAAAACGAAGATGGCAGTCAGAGTGATCTCTATATCCAAACATTGTTAGAGAAGAAGATAAATCACTACATCTTTTGAAACAAAACCTGCAAGCTGCCCTGCAGTGGATTTGAGAATGGGTTTGAAGCCTGAGGGAAAGCAGGTAATGATTTCATTTCCCAGATTCCATTAGGCCCCTATAGGCTCTCAGAGAGGTAGTGGTCTTACAGATTGACTTGAGTCTTTTTGCCTTTTCCAACCAAACCCTCTTACTTACTTCAGGCTATTTCCTTGTTATTTTGAAAAGCAAATTGGTAAATTGGAACTGTTGTGTTTTTATCTATGGTAATTTAGGTAGAAGTCCTTTTCTTCCCTGTTACTTTTTTAATCCTTTGAATTTACTTGTCTTTTTGCATTGTTTCTTGATGCCTTTGTAGGTGACTTTCAACACTTGGAATTATTCTAATAATCTCCCCAAATAATATGCATCTAAGAAGCCAACTTTCCAGCACTGTAGGATATTAGCAGCCAATCCAGATCTGATGAGGAACTGTAAACTTACCTGCTTTGATTTTTGTACTAATTGAAAAACAAAATGGTTGTGTGGGCATGCTTCTACACCACTGTAACCAGAAAAAAATCATCAAATCAACTAACGGAAGCTGGGAACTTTTACTTTTAGGATTTTATATTATTTCCATTTTATTCTTTGCTATTTCAATGCTATGATATAAATCACTTTAGGGCTAAGTATTTAGGTACACTGGTGATCATATTTTAAATTAAATTCCTTAAAGTAGTTTTGGTGGCTTGTCAGTAAACTGCTGCCTGATAGTGGCAAGAAGCTTTGTGGAAAGGCGTGTGTACAACTTGACCAAATGCCTGTCCTACAAGGGCACTTTATTTTTCCTGATAGTGTTATATGTATGGTTGGACAAAGAAAGAGGGAGAAGTCTGTTAGGAGAACAACAGCTGGACGATTAAATGCTTGGAAGAGGAATTGGTCACATTTTTGGTTACAAGTCTGGACTTTGTTTTGTGATTTCAGCAGTATAACCCAGAATCCATAAATTTAAGTCATGAATTAAAATAGAAACTCAGCCAAGGCAGTGGGGAATTCTTGTTTTAATTATTACTTTGTTGGAATGTTTTTCTTTGACATCTTCCCAGCTTTAACCACAGTTTATTTTTTTAACGCCTCTCTTCTTTGTCATTTGTTCTCATGTAATATAGAATTTTGATGAGATTGTTGAGATAGTTATTGGAAATGAATCAAATTAAATGAATAATTAGCCTATTTCTGATTCTAATTTCAAACCTACATAAGATTGGATGAGGAATTTAATAGTAACTTTCAAATTTCTCTTTATACTTCTTCAGCACTATATACCAAGTATTCTTTCTACTCTTCCCTCCCTCATCTTGAGCTCTCTGGAAATGCAAGGTAAGACAGGTATGACAGGCTTGTAGCCTCTGGAACTCATAGCCCGGCCTGCCAGGGAGTCCCACTTTGCCACACTTTGGTCTCAGGTGCTTGAGTTAGCCATTTGTTTCCTCTGCGCTTCAGCTTATCTCAAAAATTAGTACTTCTTGGGGCGGGGGATATAGTTCAGTGGTTCCGGCGCCTGTCTTGCAAGCACAAGGACCCGGGTTTGATCCCCGGTAATCACATAACAATACTGGGCGTGGATACTAACCCCAGCAGCAACCAGTACCACATCCCACAGTGCTGGGCGTGGTGGCTCACGCGTGTAATCCCAGCACTCGGGAGGCAGAGGCAGGAGGATTGCTGTGATGTGAGTTGGAGGATGAGTTCAGAGCCAGCCTGAACCACAAAGTGAGACCCTGTCTCAAAAAAAAAAAAAAAAAAGAGTACTTCTTTAGTTTGTTTAATAAGTGAAATGAACTGATTAACTGAAGTAATAAAAAGACTTATGGGAACGATCCTGGATAGCTCATGAAATGGAAGAGAAAGTTAAATAGCTGAATCTTTGGGAGGGCTGAGCCCCACCTTCATCCCAAGGAAAGCAGATTACAGCAGCCCTAACCCTTCACTCAAACTGGCTCCCAAGAGATGAGGCCTGACTGGCTAGACTTAGGAAAATGTTCTCTCTGGCCTCAGCTCTCTCCAGAGCAGTGGTACCATGCTGTTTGATTATCAGTTCTACTGGAAATGAGGAATAGCCACTTCCTTAACACAGAGAGGACTGTTATCAGAGGGAGAAGTACTATTGTGCCTAGGCATAAGCCAGAATACCCTTTCACATCTCTTGATAGGATTCTGTATACTGTTTTTAGGGTATCAGGCATGTGAGATGTGTCCAATAAACAACAGCTATTTTGGTTATTATTGCTGTTGGTAGTTATGCTCCAAATTATGTTACTGTGAGAGCAAGGACAAGAATTAAATTACTCTTCTTTATCTTTGAGTCCTATGAACTCTCTTTATACCATGTTTTATAAAAATATAAGTTTCCTGAGAACTGTTTCTTAGGCTAACTATCAGACCCTCTAAGGAGCTGTGGTCACTGGACACTTTTTAAAAATGCAACTCAGGCAACCTCAAAACCTTAGTTTTGAAACTCATAACCTTTACAAATTAGGTAGGAGGACTTGAATCCTTGTTCAGGAAACATTGGAAGGCATGATTTTTCTCAGCCACTACAGCTCTGGAGTAAAATAATCTAATTACATGGATTGGATTGGATTGGAGTGTAAGTTAAGTTTTTCCAACCTGGCTGCATGTTGGAATCACCTTGTGGAACACTGAAAACTACCACCCCCCAGAACCCATCCGGTGGTGCCCAGGAATGATTATTTTCCATCAGCAACTAGGTATCCAGCAGCCTGGAGAGCAGAGTCCTCTTTCTACATCCACTCAGGAAGCCCATTGACCTTGCCTATTTGAAACTTTGTGGTTTCATAGCAAATTCACTCCAGTTACCTCATTTGATCCTTAGGAAAACCTAGTCCTCACACAGGTGTGGAGATAAGTAGTCTCCTAATTTTAGAGATAAAGAAACTAAGGGAAAGAGTCACAGACTAGTGATGCCACTGAAAGGGCACAGCTTTGAGAAGGTGAAAATCAGAACTGGATCTTTTTTCTCCAGCACAAAGATCACACTCTGGCTACTGCCCTCTGAGGTACTGGAAGTGAATACAGATTTTCCAGATTGCTTGCCGTTATGGCTTCAGGGAAACTTACACATGAGCCCCAAAGCCCTTCACAGGGGAACTTCTGTGCAAAACAATGCTTCAGGACCTCCAGCTACTTTCTGGGAGGTCTTTTAAGTCATTTCTGTCTTTCATGCTTTGATTTAGCTACCAGTTGTGAGGGTTGTGCCTTCTGGGCACTAGGGGAGAGAGGGCTGATTCTAACTCTGCTGCTCCTGCCAACATCCTGCAGGGTGGGCTCATCTTCTGAAGGAACATTCCAGAAGGAGCAGTGACCTCTGCTACAGCAGGAGCCTGCCCACAACTTTGCTTCCCTCCAGACAGCACTGAATAGGGAACTGAGGTCAGTCCTCTCTTGCTGGTTAAGCACAGTATGGAATTTCTCCTCTTCAACTCCTCTAGCATCTGCCTTCTCATACCCACTGCTATACTTTAGATCTTGAATGTCCCCCCAAAGCTCATGTGGTAAAGATTTAGTACAAGCCTGTTATGCTTTTGGGAAGTGGTAGAACTTGTCAGAAGTGGGGGCCAGATGGAAGAAGGAAGTTGGGTCACTGGGCGCATGCCCTGGAAGAGTGGATTTGATCCCTGACTGTTTCATCTCTCTCTTTTTGTCTCTTGGACCACTGTGAAGTGAACAGGATCCTCTGTGATACATCCCTACCATGCTTTATTCTGCCACCACAGGACCAAAGTGACTGTGAACTGAAACCTCTACAACCACTCACCAAAATACTCCCCAACTTTTTTTTTTTTTGAGTCCAAGATGCATTGAACTACATTCTCTAGTTATTTAAACAAAAAAGTTTTATTTTGTTTTTTTGAGAAAAGGTCTTGCTTTGCAGTTCAGGCAGGCTCTGAGTTCACTGTGTAGCCCAGGTGATCCTCAATCTCACAGCCATCCTCCTTCCTTTACCACCCGAGTGCTGGGATTACAGGCATGGACTACCATGCCCAGCACTGTGGTTTGTGGTACTGAGCATGAGTCACCATGCCCGGCACTGTTGTATGTGGTTACTGGGGATAGGACTCAAACTCAGGACCCTGCACTAGCAAGGCAGACTCTCAAACCACTGAGCTAAATCCTCAGTCCAAAAATGATTTTTTGAGATAGGATTTTGTTGCATACCCCAGGCTAGCCTCAAACTGATGGCAATCTCCTTGGCCTGTCCTGCTGTGTACTAGGACTACAGCTGTGGGTCACCATGCCTAGCCCTTTTAAAACTTTTTAAATTTTAAATTTTGAGACAGGGCCTTGCTAAGTTGCCCAGGCTAGCCTCAAACTTGTGATCTTCCTGCCTCAACCTCCCGAGTAGCTGGGATTACAGGTACACAGCACTGTGACTAGCCCTTTCCTCTTTTAAGCCATTTACTTTAGGTATTTATCACAGTGAAAGAAAGATAACACAACTACTTTTTAAAGCTTTTTGTTTTTAATTAACCAATTTTTTAGGACATAAAGGGATAAAGAAAATAAAGAACCACTTGTGATAGTACTTATTATAAACATAATGTGTGTAATAAACTTGTCTTGGTTCATTCAAACAACAGTCAGCTCCTATACAAAGAACTTCAGAACCTGAATTCTTACTGTAAACCCTACATCTTCTCTTAGACAACTGCTGAGGCAGTCTCCTTACTAATGCTCGAGGTAGTTTCTGCTAGAGTTTTTCCTAGGATTCCACCTTTGAGACTCTCCTTCTGCTTCTTATAGGAGAGAGATGTTTGATGTCTTGAAAGGACAAAGCTGTATTTATAAAACCTTCCACCCAAAGCTTTTTCTTCTTCTTAGAAAGATGTGGACCCCCTCACCTTGTTTAACTCTGTGAACTTTGCTACTTTACTGCAGAGCTGCAGTGCTCTGCAGCTTTTGTTACAATTGAGGCTTTGAACCTGCGCAGACTGGCCGAGCTGGAGCTTAGAAGTACTGTGGTTGTTAAAAAGGATTGTTATATTTGCTTCTGTTATAGGTGGAAATCTGTGCACTCTTCTAACCAATGGAGTTTGTAGTCTGTGTGATGTACTAGCCAATGAGCCTTGTAAGCTTGTACCCAATAAAATGAAACTAAAGTATGACTCTACCCTAACTTCAAGAACATTCTATAACTAGGGCATAAAAGCTGGAAGCCAGGTTCTGACTGGCTCCTTTACCAGCCTTTTTGTGGAGAGCCAGCCTGCTCTGCTGGCATTAGAATAAAGCTCCACAGTTTGCCTTTGAAACTCTTGTAGGCATCTTCCATTCTCCTGAACTGGTGACGCCAAGCTCTGAGCTGCAACACTTGAGCTGCATACACCAGCCTGGCCGACACTTGCTGCTTCAGTCTCTGTGTCTTTCCTCTAGTAGCCTTGACATCAATAATAGTTCCTTGTTCTACCCATCTGGCTATTTCTGGCTCTGTTTTCAGACACAACTTCTCTGATACAGGCTAAATTGGGTGTCCCTAAAATTTATGTCAAATCTCTAACACCTAGTTCTGCAGAAGATGACTGGTTTCGGAGAGAGAGGCTGCTGTGGTTTTGCTGTGTCCTCTTCAAAATTCAGGTTTTGAAATCTAATGGCCAATGTGATGATATTAAGAGGCTGAGTCTAGAAGAGGTGGTATGGTCATGAGGACTCCTTCATGAATGAGACTAGGTGTCCTTATGAAAGGGCTTGGTGGAGAGAGGTTGTTCTATACTCTTCCACCTTCTCGCACGGGAGCGTTCCTGTTCTAGAAAATAGAGATGTAGAATTCAAGGTATCATTTTGGGAGCAGAGATCAAACTTTCACTACCTTGAATTTGGACTTCTGGGCTACCAAAGCTGCAAGAAAATACATTTGTGTTTTGTATAAATTACTCAACCTCAATTGCTTTATTATAGCAACACAAATAGACTAAGAGAAGGTCTATGAAATGGTGGTGAAGTTAAAATAAGGATGTTGGGGGCCGGGGATTTAGCTCAGTGGTTCTGGTGCCTGTCTTGCAAGCTAAAGAACCTGGGTTTGATCCCTGGTTAACCACATATAATACTGGGTGTGGACACTCACGCCCAGCAGCAATTAGTACCACAATCCACAGTGCTGGGTGTGGTGGCTCACGAGTGTAATCCCAGCACTCGGGAGGCAGAGGCAGGAGGATTGCTGTGATGTGAGTTTGAGACTGAACTCAGGGCCAGCCTGAACTACAAAGTGAGACCCTGTTACAAAAAAAAAGGATGTTGGGAGCCCTATTGCAATCTGGTAGTGTCCTTATAAAAGAGGAACTTTAAACACTATTAGGGACACCAGGGCTATTCTTGCACAGATGAAAGGTTATGTGAAGATATAGCAAGAAGATATTTGTAAACCAAGGAAAACAACTTCAGAAAAGCAAACATACTGTCAATGAATCTTCAAAAAATATATATACATTTGTGTATCAGCCAAAGCAGAGTAGCAAAATCCCCTGAATTTTTCTAGTACACATCCTACCCCCAAGGTTGAACTGACATCCCTTTTTTTGTCTTCTAATAGGATTCTTTTTACTGAATTGTTTTCTATTTTCTAGGACTAAATGAGTGAACAATAGGCTCCTACAAAGGCTCCAACAACAGACATCTTGAGGTAAAATGACTCATACACACTGGAAATTTAGGGAAGGATCAGAGGACTGGAGACACGGAGAAGAGTCAGGCGGGCAGCAAGGCTCCATGGAGTGGTGGTCATCCAGCCCCCTGTGCCCTCCTTCTGTTGAGTTGTGTGCCTTGGGAATGTCCTGTGATTCCCAGGCTCCCAGCCAGAGCCTCCAGCTCTCAGCCCTCCCTCTGATTCCATCAGCCATTTAATCACATGCAGAAGATGTGAATTCCCCAAGCTCCTGTTGTGTGGTCTTCTCCTCAAAGGCTGGTTCCCCACCCAAATTTCTGGAAGTCCCTTTGGAGGGTCTCACAGACAGTTCTCCTTTCCCAGCCCTGCAGCTGCACAGGCTCAGGGAACAGACAGAGTTTTCTGGGAACAGACTGAGGAGGAGGGGCCAGAAAAAGTGACAAAAGGCACAAGTGTAGGCTTTCTGTGGCCTGTACTTGCTACCCCAGCAGGACTCTGAGTCACCTCCCAAGCAGTCTGCAGGTAACTATAGAAACAAAAGAGAGAGCTTATATTGCAGCTTCAGCTCAGCCTGGCCCAGCTCAGCCCAGGATTCAGCCCTGATGGCGGATGGCAGACAAGCCTGGCTTAGGATCATAGCTGTCTAACAGCGTGGGTCAAGCACCAGGGCTGTCTGGATCTAATTGCTCGGCCAGTGCCGTGCGTAAGACTGCCAGGAGAAAGGAAAGCTTGTCAAGACACAGGGAGAGGGTAGTGCCTCCCACTCATGATTTGGTCATTTGAGTACTCTGGGAACTCTGGTATTGGTAGGAAAGTATCAGAAATTGGTGACAGAAGAGTGTGGTTACCAATAGCATTGGAGGTTCCCTGGGAGGGTGGGAGATTATTGGGAGGCAAGGCCAGTTTCTTCAGAAGACACAATATTTGGGATTTTCAGGGGCTACAACAACTTTATTTTTTTTTTAAATCAGAAGGAAAACAACATGAACATATGAGATACAAAAGGTCCATATTGCATAATCTTGTTTATGTGCAATGTTCCAACAGGCAAATCCAAAGAAATAGACAGTGGTTTCCAGGTGTTGAGAAGAAAGGAAGAATTGGGGAGACCATCGATGAGTTTGGGATATCTTCTGGGGGTAATGAAAATGTTCTAGAATTAGTGGTAAAGGTTGCAAAGCCTTATAAATATTTTTTTAAAACCTTAAATTGTATACTTTAAAGGGATCAATTTTATGGCATGTATATTTTCTTAATAAAGCTTTCTTTTGGTTATTATTGCTACTAAGACAAAAGTTAGGGACAGAAAAAGAAAATAAAAAATAGTGTATAATTTTTAACCAAATGAAAATGAAATGTTCTAAAATTTAAAACAATAAAATGAGGGTAGACAAAATTGAGAAACAGGTTTTCATTTGTAATACAGTGTTGGTGGCTTTCTGGAATGCTGAAAGAAAATTTAAGGCTGCTTTTAGACCCAAAAGGGGCAAGTTTTGTGATCAATTAGTGATGTCTCTGATCCGGGCACAGGACAGGAAGAAGTGTAGGAGATATTTGCTACCTGACTGTATAGTCCCCCCAGTTCTTCCCAGCAATCAAAGTCTCAGAACTGAGACCCTCATGTATAGTGTGTTGGGCCCAGGAAGCTGGGTTAGCAGAGGAGAAAGACTGCAGCAATGCAGAGGGCTTTTTGCAGCTAATTTAGGGCCTGCTCTTAGATGTGCCTGTCTTCCTTTCCCACCAACTCCATTCTTTGAACAGCTACTTCCTTGAGAAACTGCTGCCCCCAAATTTCCAGTTCCCAAGAACAATTCTTCATCAGCTCCGTACAGGCCAGCAGTCCATTGCCTCTTTTCTAATTGGCCCATCTTTTTTTCCACAAGACCGAGAATCCTCCTTGGAGAAAAGGCAGTCACACAAAGAAAGGGTTTAGACCAACCCCTCCTGGTGCAGACCCTATCATTAAAATATATGCATCGCTAGCAAGCTTGTCTTTTTTCACTGGGGCTCAGCAATTAAGATCCTGCCCCCCTTACACAGTGTGTCAAGAGACTTGCTCTGGGCAGTAGAGAAAAATACATTTGTCATTGGAATGACAGCTGCAATAGTCAAAGCCATTTTTATCCATTGGCTGTGGAATTGGCCTTACCTCTTTTGGGAAAACTAATGAATATTAGAGGTTCTGTTTACAAATATGCACCTTTTGCTGATTTTGCTCACAACCTGGCAGTTTTTCAACAGGACAGTGTTCTTGGAAATACTGTACATAGCAAAAGATGATAAAAAGCAGTATCCACAGAGATGCCTGGGGCTCTGTTTGTTTAACTGGATAATTAGGCACGGACTCTGAAAGGTCAGTCTGCAGCCAAGTGCCTCAAGGTGTTGGCCTGGAAGGAGGCCCTCTGGTTACATAATCAGGTCTCAAAGTGCTCCTGACTCTCTTCTCTTGCTTCCCAAAGGGCCACCCTCTTTGTCAGATTTGCATACCCTCCCTACCTTTGTTCAAACACATCTTGAGCTCACTGAGCTTCTTGGACCTTTCCAGAAAGAGCCAAATATGTGAGAAACACCCGCTGCCCTTTCCTATTTGAAATGAAACCTGCTTTCTCTCCCTGACAAACTAATATACTTAAACCCTAAATCTCCTAACGAGATCAGGAAGTCATTAGCTGTCTGTTCTCAGGTAAAATTGATCAGTGATGGTTTGTGGCTCAGGAAAGAAATGCCTCCAATCTCAGTCTACAGATTTTTCTGATCCTATTTGTGTTCCTCGTCATCCTCTATAGAATTGTTTTTAAGGGTTTGCTGTCCCTGTGAGATTATGGAGTGTCATGGCAGGTGTGCCCTCATGTTTGCTGTAGGAAGCCCAGAGTGACTTTTTACCAGAAGCCAAGCTCAGGCTTGAGGGCACAACATGAGAACCAAATGCTACCTTTTCAGGAAGCCATAAACGATGGGAAAGTCATACACACAATTTGGGTGTGATTCCTTGACTTTTCTTATCATCCCCAACTGTGGCTTCAGTAGTAAATAGTTTCCCTAATTGGCTGTGATTTATTCATCTGTGAAATGTGAGACCCACTTTTCCCGGAGAATATCTAGCACACAGTGTCTGACTGGAAACTCAGTTTTACTAATTGCTTTCCACCTCAGCCTGCTGTTCACTTAAGGCTACTTCAAATATCATAACATATATTTCTATAGCTCTCACTTGCATCTAGCATTTCAGGACTCACAGCTCAACAGAGTCCTTGCAGATGGTGTCTGGGCCCTGGGAGGTGCCCGGGGGTGTTCCCACACCAGGCTGGTCGACTTCCATGCTCCCTCTGCTCTTCAATGAGCTCTGCCAAACCTGTGAATCCAGTGGGTCTAGCTCAAGAGTCCGCCTCCCTGAGGGACAGTCACCCTAAGGTTTCTAGCAGGGCCCTCGAAGAATTTTATGGGCACATTTCTCATTAGCAAGTTGTATAGAAAGTATATTTTGTGATTGTTGCTATAAATATCAACAACCCAAGTCAGGTTAAAAATTAAAACATTTTTAACTCTAAAGGTTTTAATTGAGTTGAGTTCATATAACATAAAATTAACCATTTTCAGTTGTATGATTTGGTGCCTCTATTGGTGTTGCACAACCATCCCCTCTCTAGTTCCAAAACAATGGCAGAACTCCTTAAGGAGACCTTATTTCCAGGAAATAGTCACTTCCCAATCTTTCTGTCACTGATCATAATATTCTTAAGAATCATCCATGTGGCACTGGGCAAGGTGGCTCACGCCTGTAATCCCAGCACCTGGGTGGCAGAGGCAGGAGGATTGCTGTGAGTTCAAGGCTGATCTCAAGGCCAGCCTGAACTACAAAAGTGAGACCCTGTCTCAAAAAACAAAACAAAACAAAACAAAAAAAAACCAAAAAAGAATCATCCATGTGGTAGCATGCATTAGTACTTCCTTCCTTTGGAAAAAATCGTATTGTGTTGTATAGATCTACTACATTGTGTTCATCCATTCATCTGTAAGTGGACACTGGATTGTTTCCACTTTTTGGCCATTAGCAGGAATGCTGCTATGAACATTTGTGTACAAGATCTTTTCTGGAAATTTGTTTAAGTTTCTTCTACTTAGGAGTGGAATTTCTGAATTGAATGATGATTCTAAGTTTAACTTGTTAAGCAGCTGCCATCATTTTACATTTTTACCAGTATTGTACTAGGATTTCAGTTTGTCTATATCCTCATAAACACTTGGTTTTATCTGTCTTTTGGGGGGTAAGTTTTATGGATGTGAAGTGGCAGCCATTTCATTTAAAGAATAAATAAACCATAGCTGGGTGTAGTGGCACATGCCTGTAATCCCAGAACTGTGCGAGCCTTAGGCAGTACGACTGCAAGAATGGAATCCAACCTGAGCCACTTAGTCATTAGTGAGACCCTTTCTAAAACAAAACAAAACAAACAAACAACAAAAAAACCCCACACTTTTTAAAAAGGGCTGTGGACTTTAAATTTTAAAAGCTCAGTGCAGGGGCTGGGGATTTAGCTCAGTAGTTCTGGTGCCTGCCTTGCAAGCGCAAGGGCCAAGTTCGATCCCTGGTAACTACATACAACCATACCAGGCATGGTGACTCATGCCCACCAGCCATCAGTACCACACACCACAGTACCAGGCATGTTGGCTCATGGCTATAATCCCAGCACTGGGGAGGCAGAGGCAGAAAGATTGCTGTGAGTTTGAGGCTTGCCTGGGCTACATAGTGAGCTCAGGGCCAGTCTGAGCTACAAAGTGAGACCCTGTCTCAAAAAAAAAAAAAAAAGCTCAGTACAAAAGCCCTGCGTTCAAGCCCCAGTGTCAAAATAAATAAGTAAATGAGTAAATAAGTAAATACATAAACTGATGACCAGAGAGGTGATGGGACCTGATCCACCTTGCCTGTGAGGCTCTGGACAGAAAACTCTTGCACTGCTACACTGATGCTTGCTCTCATCTGACTTGGTATCTTTTGATCTTCCATATTAAAGAGAAAAGCACAAGAATACCAGCAGCTAATATGGACCTAGACTCCTTCACTCGCTGTTATAACACAAGCAGAACAGCTCACCCTGAGGGGAGCAGAGCATCCAGGTGCTTCAGGAAGGGATCTCCCTCCACTCCGTGGGCGGCCTAGACAGCCTGTGGGGCTTACTTGATTTTATGAATTTTTCTTTGATGGCGGCAACAAAGACACAAGGTACATTACCTATACATTTATTGAGACCCTATTAGATGCTGAACATAGTTCCATCCACGGAAGCCAATGTATAAGCATATTACCTTTATATCATTCTAATGAATGGTGACAGGAGGATGATGCAGGCAATGCAGAGAAATGCAGATAGCAGTCTTGACGCAGTCTGGAAAAGGGTTTCTTGGAGTGGTGGTGGTTCTATGATTCAGATATGGTTTTTGTTTTAATGTTTTGGCCTTCGATTCATTTTATTTTTAGTTTAGTATATAATGAGTGATATGGGTGTAGATTCAGTTTCTGCATGTGTATAGCCAATTTTCTCAGCATCGTTTGTTAATGAGGTTCTCTTTCCTCCAGCACATGTTTTTGGCTACTTTGTTTAAAGATCAGAGAGCGAAATGTGCCTTGGATTATTTCTGCATCCTCTATTTTGTTCCTAAGTGGCTTTGTTCTATGGACACTTAGGGAAACTATTTTGCTCTCAATTTCATGTCTGATTTTGAGACTCTACCATGCTATTTTTATTACTCTAGCTTTGTAGAATAACCTGAAGTCTGAAATTTTGATGCTTCCTGCTTTGCTTTTATTGCTTAAGATTGCTTTTGCTATTAAGCATTTCTTCTGGTTCTATATACATTTTAGTTTAAATGTTTTCTTTAGTTTAATTCTGTAAGGAATACTATTGGCATTTTAATTGGAGTTGGATTAAATCTGTACAGTAGTTCTGGAAATATGATCATTTTGAGAATGCTGGTTTTGCCTATCCAGTAACAGGTGATGTTTTCCTATTTTTGATGGCCTCTTTAAACTTCTTGTTTAGAGTACTCCATTTCTCATTGTAGTGATCTTTCACTTCTTTGGTTAGGTTAATCCCTAAATATTCAGTGTTCCTTGGTGCTATTGCAAATGGTATTGCTTTCTTCAGCTTTTCTTGGTGAAATTTTATTTGTGTACAGGAACTCTGATGATTTTTGTATGTTGATTTTTTTTTTTTATCCTGATAGATGGCTATATTTGGTCCCAAATTCTAGGAGTCTTTTTTATAAAGGACTACGTCATCTACAAATAATGACAATTTTACTTCTTCTATTCCTACATACATGCTTTTTATTTCTTTCTCTTGCCTGATTGCTATTACTAGTGATTGATGTGCTATGATGACTAGGAATTAGACAGAGAGAATATCTTTGTCTTGTTCATGATTTAAGAGAGAAAGTATTCAGGTTTCCTCATCTACTGTGTTTCCCTGAAAATAAGACTTAAATGGAAAATAATCAGCCTTGAAAATTAATGATCAAAAATGCCAGTCCCAATCACCTTACCTTACTCAGTCATCTTACTTTACCTTGTGAGTAATTACAGAATAGCAATGAATTACCTAATTACAAAGTAGCACTGAACAAGAGAAGAGAGAAGCATATGATCTTCTGTATGACACTGTCCATCACCATGGTGATGACTAGTACCTATTTTCTGGTTAGGCATTATTTTTGTGGAAACACAGTAATATGAAGCTAGCAATAGATTTGTCACAAATGGCTTTTTTCAGGTGAAATAAGGTCCTTCTATATATATTTTCTTCAGGGTTTTGTCATGAATGGTTATTGGATTTTGTTAAAGGATTTTTCTAATCTGTGGAATGGAAATTTGGTTCTTGCTTCTGTTTTTGTGTTGTATTAAATTTATAGATTTGCATATATTGAACCATCCTTACTTTCCTGGTATGACGTCTACTTGGTCATGATGTACAATATTTCTGATGATCTGTTGCATTGTTCGGCAGTATCTTATTGAGGATTTTTGCATCTATATTCATTTAAGCAACAGGCCTGTAATTTTCTTTTTGGTTGAATCTTTGTGTAGTTTGGGATTCAGGGTTAGCTTCCAAGAATGGGTTTGGCATTTCCTTTCTATTCTATTAAAGAGTTTAAAGGAGTGTTGACATTAGGTCTTCTCTGAAGGTCTTGTATAATTTTCTTAGTTGGTAGGTGTTTTTTAAGTTACTGCTTCAATTTCATTGACTATTTTTGGATTATTCAGGATTTTTGTATCTTAATTACATTTTGGTAGCTCATATATCTAGGTATGTATCATTTTCTTCTGGATTCTCCAATTTATTGATGTGTGGGTTTTTATAGTAGTTACTAATAATCTTCTGGATTTCAGGTGTATCTGTTGTGATTTCACCTTTTTAGTTTCTAATTGCATTGATTTGGGTCTTTCTGTTTCTTTTTTAATTAAGAATGGCTATGGTTTTGTCTCTTTAACTTATTCTTTCAAAAAAAACCAGTCCTTTGATTCATTGATTCTTTGTATTGTTTTTTAATTCTCAATTTCATTAATTTCTGCTCTGATCTTTATACTTTTCTTTCTTACACTAGTTTTGGGTGTGGATTGTTCTTTTTCTCTAGAACCTTGCAGTGCACTATTAGGTTATTTATTAGGGCTCACCCTGTTTTTATGGGCATTTGCGGCTATAAACTTCCTTGTTAGGTTTGCTCCCATAGGTTCTAGTATGTTGTGCTAAATAATCATTTGATTTAGGAACTATCTTACTTATTCCTTGATTTCTTCTGTCACATATTGATTATTCAAGAGTTTATTGCTTAATTTACATAGGTTTGCATAATTTTGTGATTTATTTTGCCATTAACATCTGGTTTCATTGTGTTATCATGTGCTAATATGCATGGAATAATTTTGACTCTTTTGCATTTACTCAAGCATACTTTATGGGCTAATATGTGGTCCAGTTTTGGAGAAAGTTCTATATGTAATCTGTTGTTGGGTGGAAAACTCTGTAGCTACCTATTATGCTCAATTATTTGAAGTTGTAGTTCAAGTTTGACATTTCTTGGTTGATGCTCATCTGATTTTTTATATTCAGTAGTGATTGTTTTATGAAGTTAACTGTGCCAATGTTTGCTACATGTATGTTTATAATTGTTATCATATATTGAATTGTTCCTTTAATCTATATGTAGTGATCCTCTTTCTCTATAGGGGCTTCTGTATGCCTCACTTATATGTATGTTAATCTCTTTGTCTATGTTTGGAAAGTTTTCTGCTAGCATTTCTGTAAATAAGTTTTTAATCAATTTGTGCTGTCCTCTGATTTTTCACTAGTTCTAATTAATCTTAGTTTGGTCTTCCTTGAGTCATATAGCAGCTATTGGATCCATTTTTCATGTTCTTTTGTTGTTTTTAAGGTGGGAAGAAGTAAAGTGTGAATATATACTCACCTGCATCAGACTTACCTTCTAGTTCTGACACTCTGTCTGCACATTGGTCCTCTCTGATGCCCATACTTTCAACAGAATTTTTTTGTATTCTGGATTTCTCATTAGTACATTTTCAAGGACTTTAATTCTTAGCTAAATGTGCTATCTTCAGCAACACATACACTAATTTTCAGCTAAAGTTATCCTTTATGTTTTATAGTTTTGTTTAGCTCAGCTAGATTTTTATTCGTATCTTCTGTAAGCTCACTGATCATTTTGTTTATCCTGTCCATTATCTGTTTAGTTATATTATCTTTGAGCTCTCCAAGCACCTTATTGATTTTTTTTTGCCATCTCTTTTATCATTTTGTATAGTTTAGCTGTTTGGCTTTTTATTTCTTTCCTATTTACCGCCCCCCCCCCAGATTAGCTTTGGGAGAGTTAGAAATTTCCGGAAGCATTTTTGTTGCCTTGTCTTCTCATGTTTCTTTTCTTTTCTTTTTTTCTTCTCTTGCACTGGTTTGCTGGTTGATTTTAGTGGAAAGACTTTGTTCCTAGTATGAATATGGTTTTAGTTACTGTTTGTTGTTTAGTAATGTACTTTAAGTGTGGATAACTATAGGATTTTGCCCCTGTCCCATGATACAACTGCATCCATTAATTTGGGAGAGAAAGGTGCAGTGTGATTAGCCTAGCACTAAAGTCTGGAAACTTAATCTGCCTATTGTGTCTAGAAATGGAAGCTGATTTGGATTAGATAGTCTTCAGGGTGGAGCTCAATGATTCACTACTGGTGGCTTTACATTTCAGAGACTGTGAAGGTAATGATATGTATGTCTCAAGAGAGAGCATAGTCTAGACCTGAGAGCAAAGTTCCTGTTTCTGCCTTGTAGTATCTTGCATTGTCATGTGACTCTGTCAGCAAGAAGGCTATTTCATGATTTAGATCCTTGAACCTCCAGAAGTGTGAGCTAATGAAGACTTTTTCTTTTTAAATTCTCAGGGTAGCCTCAGATACTCTGTTCTAGTAATGCAAAACTGACTAATGTAGGTGGGAGTCTTGCCAGACCTATTTTGGAGACAGGAGCTAGTGAAGTGTGCACAGCTTGAAAGGTAAGCAGCAGGTTCAACAACCCAGAGCTGCAGCAACTCAGTGTGCTTTAAAAGAGCTGTGCACAATTGAAAACCATTTGCTGCAGTGGGCCAGTCACCTTTGTGGCAAACTCAGCACGTGTAATTCACACAGCAAATTATTGGATGGGTGGTAAGAAGTGTGAAAAACACCTGTGAACTCGCTGAGTAAATATTATTCATAGCCGCAAATAAAGTTCTTCCCCTAAGCAGCTATAGTACAGAAAGTGCTGCTGGTACTAGGAAAGGTTTGCTGGTTTTGTATTCCCCCATCCCACCATGTGACTACTGGTTTTCAGTTATGAAGGAAATTTTAAATCCTCAAACAAGCACACAAATAAAGAAAAGCCTGCTTTGATTCATCTTTTCCATCTTGGTTTGTGTAAAGCACCTGCTTTTTCACATCAGCCTTTGCTTGTGTGGTTTCTGTCTGGCAGGTCTCAGCAAAATTGTGTAATAAGTGAGGTTTCTTCCTTAAACCCATCTAAGCTGAGAGTGAACTAACCACCGATAATGTCTACTGGAAAGTGACACACATAGGTTAATGTGCTTAGGTGTTATTTACTGTGAAGTTGGATACATATATACATGTTTTAATTTTAAAACTTATGTTTGTACCCTTCACTCTCAGAACTGAGTTTCCAGTGCTTTGCATTGGTATGATTATCTGCCAAGTTAGTTTTGAAGGTTTTTAAAATGCAAAGTCAAGACATTTAGTGATTGGTGGTAATGACATATCAGAATGAATGTTACTTAAAGCAGATTTCAGCCCATGTTTGTAGTTAGTCATTTCTGTGGTAAGAAGCTTGGCAGGCTTTAGAATTTATCCCTAGGATCCTGTAGGAGCACTAGGAACAGTGATGTTACAGAACAATAGGAAGACAGGAGAGAAGGAACCTGTTTGAAGTTTTTTAAAAGTTCATTACTACTTAGATTACTGATCAAGGAAGAAATGACATTTTTCTTAAGACATATTTAACTGCATTTTAAATAAAAGTAGTGACATGGCAATCATACTTGCCATAAAATGTTACCTTTTATTTTTTATTTTTTAGGTTTTTTGAGACAGAGTCTCGCTTTGTGGTTCAGGCTGGCCCTGAGCTCAGCCTCAAACTCACATCACAGCAATCCTCCTGCCTCTGCCTCCCAAGTGCTGGGATTACAGGCGTGAGCCACCACACCCCGCACGCACTGTGGTATGTGGTACTGGTTGCTGCTGGGCGTGAGTCTCCACGCCCAGTATTGTTGTATGTGGTTACCAGGGATCTAACCTGGGCCCTTGCGCTTGCAAGACAGGCGCCGGAACCACTGAGCTAACTCCCCGGCCCAAAATGTTACCATTTTTAAAAGCTGGGATTATTATCACAGTGCCTCAGTTGTACCGTGATCCTGTCACTGTTGACAGGAGATATGTTGTCTTCCTTTGAAAGAGTAAATGTGCTTCTTCTGATTTGGAAACAAGGTCAAATCTCCAACCATTAGAATATAGACTTACCAAATGGACGTAGTTTCTCCCCCACTGCTATAGAGAGGTTACAGAGAGGGCACTGGCGTCTTCACTTCTGTCTCCTCAGTGCTCTGTGCTAGGCAGCAGCAGGCAGGAAACTGGAGGGAAAGCCTGAAGAAGACTGAGGAAGGTGGTCCCTCAGGAGTCAGGGTGAGAGGAATAGGTCTTGTGGGCTTCTGGAGAGGGTGTAAAGACAGTGAAGGGAAGGGAGATCCGAATTTGGTGCTTAACCTTCTCCCCCTTTCTCATTCTTCCTATTGCTGACATCATGTTAAAAAGTTTGAATGAGCCCCAGCAGCATTTCAGAGACTGTGAAGGTAATGGTATGTGAGAGATTCATGAAGCAGGGGTCCTGAGGTTTCAGGACCTGCATGGGTCAAGTGGGGATTATCTCAGTGTGAGGGACATTGCACAGAGGAGAGGTCATAACTACCAATTGGGTGGTATGGGAATGGTTTATGAGTGAACCTGCAATTGCTTACACTGCTCTCTTTTCTCTCAATTTAGTTGCTGTGTACACACCTTTTAAAAATTCAGCTGCAACATTGCTTCTCCGGGAAAATTTCCTGAGTTTGGACATAGGTTGCAACACTCTTAATGTTCTTGTTTGAATCTGCGTCCTACTTCTACGTGGAAAGATGCATGAAGACTGAGACCATAGTACACTCATGTGATGTTTGTACTGTTCAGCTCAGAGAAGATACTTAGCAATGGCTCTTCAGGGAATGAAGGGCTAGACCTCAGGGCTTTTATTTTGTTTCTCCTGTACCATTTATTCCTGCTTGAAACCTTCCTGACTTACCTTGCAGCCATCTAGTTAAACAGGGACACCCACTGAGAGGGCCTGGAAACCCTTGGGTTATACAAGTATTTGGTCCATTAGTCTCCAATTTCTGCTATAACAAGTTACTACAAGCACAGTGGCTTAAAGCAGCATGGGTTTATTATATAGGCTGCCAGAAGTCAGAAGCTGGACACAGACCTTGATGGGCTAGTACCAGGGAGGCAGCAGTCTGCTCCTCTTCGATGCTCTGGGGGAGAATTCTTTGCTATTTTGACTTCTCGAGGCTGCCCTTAGTTTTCTCGTAGCTCTCATCCCCTGAGCCTCACTCTTTCTCCTTCCACAGCCAGCCAAATCCATTTTACACTGACATCTTGTTTCCTATCTTCTGCATTCCTCTACTGTTCATGAAGATGTGCTTTCTTTTGAGACAGGCTCTCGCTTTATAGTTCAGGCTGGCCCTGAAATATGTAGCCCAAGTTGGCCTTGAACTCACAGCAATGCTCCTGCCTCTGCCTCCTGAGTGCTGGGATTACAGGCATGAGCCAGCATACCTGGTATTGTGGTTTGTGATACTGGAGATGAAACTCAGGACCTTGTGCTTGCAAGGCACACCCCAAAACCACTGAGATAAGTCCCTGGTCCTCTTCTTGAAGATTCTTGTGATTAGATTTGGACCGCCCCAAATCCAGGATAATCTTCTCATCTAAAGACTACCTAATTAGAACATCGATTTCACCTGCAGCCTTAATTCTCCTTTGCTGTGTACCTAACATAGTCACAGATTCTGGGGAGTAGATGTGAACATCTTGGCTGGAAGGGGAACATTATTTTGCTGACCAAAACCTATGCAGGGACAGAATCTTCCCCAACGCTCTCTATTCCTATAAAGAGCGAGGCTTAATATAGATTTAAGACTTTTCATTCAAACCAAAGACCAAATGAATGGAGCAGATAGGTGCTGGGGATGAAAGTCTTCCTTCACAAATGTGGGCAAGAGTGAGTCTGTAAGATGCTGGCTTCTCTCTGGTTCTGAAGCTCAACCTCAAGGAGTGGGTTAAGATGACTGTCACCAAGAATAGCTTTACATCAAATGATCACTGCCTATGATGCCACCTTGATGATCACTGCAAGGGAGGCTTAATTTCTCTGTGGTTTAGACCAAGAAATCTGAGGTTGAGTCAAAGTAAGTAAATTGCTCCAAGTCACCTAGTAAGTGTCAGAGCCTGGTTTAGAGGCTGGGCTTTTCTGATTCCAGATTAGGCATGTATGATTAGCTCCCAGGAAACCATTTCTTCTGTAAGTTCTCTCAAAATATTTCTGTTAGTCCTTAGGGCAGAGCTTGTGCAATAGAATTATCTGGTATGCTTTTATTTATTTATTTATAGATTTTTTGAGACAGGGTCTCGCTTTGTAGTTCAGGCTGACCCTGAGCTCAGCCTCAAACTCACATCACTGCAATCCTCCTGCCTCTGGCTCCTGAGTGCTGGGATGACAGGCGTGAGCCACCACACCCGGCACTGTGGTATGTGGTACTGGTTGCTGCTGGGCGTGAGTCTCCATACCCAGTATGGTATGTGGTTACCGGGGATCGAACCCCGGTCCTTGTGCTTGCAAGACAGGCACTTGAACCACTGAGCTAAATCCCGAGCCCCTGGTGTACTTTTAAATACCACCAATGATCTGCTTCAAACCAATTGCATCAGAATTTTGGGGCTAAGCCTTGTTCTTCCACATTTTTGTTGCCATTGTTTCCCAATTATCACAGTGTGGAGTTAGGGTTAAGAACTGCTCCCATAAGGAATGTTCATGTGCTCTGCAGAACCCCCTTATGTCCCCCTGAGCTCATGACCTCTACCAGAGCTGCTCCCTTTGCATCCTGAGGTGAAGAAGAAAGGCCATGGAGTTTACATTCCCGAGTTTCTTGGGCCCATAAGCCTCTCTTCTTTGTTGGCAGGCTTCCTGCTTAAGGCCCAATTGCATAAACACCTCTCTGCTCTTTACTCCTTTCTTGACTTAGCACTGGCAGATGGATATGTTCGCCTGGTGCCCAGGTGAGAAGGGAAGCAGGTAAAATGCCCCAATGGCACACAGGAGCAATATTCTGCACTTAGAAGGGATAAAAGTGTTTCATTCTCACTCTCTTACCTCCCCCCACCCCTGATTTTTATGTTGAAATAAATTCTTGGTACTAGCGGAAAAAAGTAGTTGGCAAAGAGAGTGAAATAAGTTTCTCCCTTGACTTCTTGTTGGTTTAGTAAATCCATATAACACTTTAGACTGGAAATAACTTGAAAACCTGTCCAGCATGGCAGGCATGCACTGTTTCCAAAAAGAGTATGCAATTAGGGTGGAGAGAAAGTGACTTCTGGCCCCATTTTTTGTCACAAATTAGCTATATGATATCAGGAAGAGGATTGAAACTCTCAAGGAGGCCAGTGGGATACCCTTCAGATTCTTTACCTTTTTAGGACAGATGTGTGTAGGACAATTATAGAATATAATATCAAGAAAACCAAATGATCCAATTAAGAACTGAGCGAAGTACCTGAATAGACATATTTCCAGAGAAGACACAAAAATGAGTATATGAAAAGAAGTTCAACATCGTTAATAATCAGTGAAATGCAAATCTAAATAAACACCTGTCACATTATGCCTGTTAGGATGGCTGTTATCGAAAAGATCTCAGGTAGAAAGTATTGATGAGGCTGTGGAGAAAAAGGAATGCTCGCACATTGTGTGTAGGGAAGGTGCAAACTGGTTATGAAAAATACATTGTTACTGGCATTATGAAAAATACAGTGTTACTTAGCCTTAAAAAGAAGGAAATCTTGGTAGTTGTGACAAGATGGATCAAGCTGGAGAGAACTATTTTAAGTGAAATAAGCCAAAGAAAGGAAATATCCAGAGATCTCACTTATGTATGAAATCTAAGACAGTTGAACATAAAGAAACAGTAACCATGGACTCGGGTGTTGGGGAGATACTGGTCAAAGGGTACAAGCTTTCAGTTAGAGGGTGAATAGATTCTAGGCATCTAATATCAGCTAACTGTGGTTAGTAGAAGCTGTATTGTATACCTGAGATTTGCTGAAAGATGTCTACAAATATATGGTAATTATGGGAGGTGATGATGGATGTATTAATTAACTTGATTGTAGTGATAATTTTACAGTATGTGTCTAAAAACACCATGTACATCTTAAATACCTACCATTTCACTTGGCAGTTATATCACAATAAAACTGGAAAGAAAAAATTGTCTTCCCAAGAATGAAAATTTGTCATATGCTTTTTTATTTCTATAAATTTCCCATTTCTTATTTACTATTTTGCAGATTATATGACTAGCTTTTTAAAAATTACAACTTTCTACGGTAAAAACCCACTTTCCAGGTTTTTTAGTACATTGCTTGACTTATTTTTCTAACAGTTTAAAGAAGAAGTTATTTTTGTGTACTTGTATATGTGTGAGATTGGCTGATGATTTTGGGTTCCCACACATTGCTTTTGATACCAAGAATATGTTGCTCTCATGAAATGAGTGAGGAGCATTTCCTCTTTTCCTGTGTTTTGAAATGATTTGAATCAAATTGAAAATAGATGTTCCTACATTGCTTGGTAGCTTTTGGCCGTGGAATCATTTGAGGTTGGTTTTTCTGTGGGTATGTTTGTACATGCGTGTGCCTGCCTGTGTGAATGTGTTTGAAGGTACTGATTCAGCTTTATTTTTGATCATGATAAGTCTTTCCAAATTTATGTGTCTTCTTGGAATAGGTTGAAGAATTATATTTTTCTAGAATATTGTAACTTTTACCTAAATGTCCAAACATCTTCAATATTATTGTTTTTTAGTATTTTCTTATAATTTCTGACAATCTCTACCACATTTGTAATTAGGTTCCACTTGACATTTTTTCCTTGGTGATTTATGTGTGTGCATGGGTATAATTTTTAAATCTGTCAAGATTCACTTAATCAGTCTTGCCAGAGGTTGGTCAATTTTAGTCATTTTTCAAATAATCGCTTTTGGCTTTATTGATTTTTGTATGCTTTCTCTTTACTATTAATTTCTGTACTAATCTTTATAACTTCCTTATCATCCAATTTTTTCCTTTAATTTAAACTAAATTTAGTTTTTAAGTGCTATATAAAAATAGGATATGTTGTTGGAATATGCTGTTTTGATAAGTGTGTACATGTGTAATGTTTAAGTTAGTCTTATTTCTCTCCTTATACATTTATTGTTATTATGTTATCAAAACACTAAACTTTCTAACTTCTTGATAGCCGATGTGACAGGGCTGATTTAATTCTTCTCCTAACTTTTAAAATCAGAGTCTTAGCTCACTACTTCTTTCTTAAATTTATATATTTTTTCAGTAAAATTTCCTCTGACTGCTATTTGAGTGCATTGCCCACATTTTGAAATGTAGTATTTTCATTTTCTTTTAATGCAAAATGTTTTATTAGCATTTGTTAAAATTCCTTTTGACTCACCTATTTCCAAAAATATTTGCATTGGAGTTTGAAGGGTTAACTTTTGTTATAGATTTATACTTTTATTGAATTATGACCAGAGAGCGTAATCATGAAATATGTGTTGTCTAGCACTGAGTCCTAACGTATTCTCTCATTCGTAGGTGCAGAAGTTCATATGTGTCTATGAGGTAAAGCATGCTAATCGGGTTCTTCAGAACCTCTCTAGGCTGCTTGTTATGCTTGTTAAAAGGTTTCTATTCATATACCATATTAGATATTTAATTATTTTTAAAGCACTATATGTTTGTTTTTAATTGTCTCAAATTGTAATTCTCTTACTTCAAGTTATTGAGTTCTTTGTACTGTGGTTGACTTTTTAATCTGTGGTTGATTTCTCCTTGTGGATTTTGAAAACTTTTAATTATGAACTTAGGTTGATATTTTTGAGACTTCTCCTGTGAGAGCTCTTGATTTCCAACTGTCTACCTCACATGGGTCCAACATCTTATTTCTCACAGTTTTAAAAATCAAGCCATTGTGTTAACACCCTCTGGTAATTACAGTATTATCTTCTTTAAGCTACTCTTCTGGTTACTCTTTGGCACTTGAATGTTTCCTTTTTGTAAGCCTGACCACTTATTTAGAATAATTTTTATTAGATTTTTCTCAGTAATTCTTGGTTTTGGAAGCAAGGGATTGCTGTCGTCACTGATAGGCATTGCAGTCCTCTCTGTTTCCATAAGTGGAGTTTATCCTTATGGACTTGTAATTGTGAAAGAGCAAAGTTACAAGATACCCTGAGACAGACACGTGCAGAAATGCTTCAGCTGCTCATTTTCTACTGGGTTGAACATCTTATAATACTGTGATAGGATAACCATTGCTGGCATCTGGAAAGAACTGGTATCACTGAGGATCTTGATGAAGCTGCTGGTTGTTCGTGGGTTTACTGGGTGGAAATTCCAAGCCTCAGTTCTCATTTGTGGAGAAGATATTACTTTCTTTCTTTTTTTTCATAGCAAAGTCTTAAAACTTTATTGCTCAGTATACACAAAAGCATACATACTTGTATGCATACTCATGTATACAAAATGCCAATGTATTCTCAGCCACTGAGACTTTGCTTTTCTTTAATTCCAACCTGAACAATCTCTCTCTCTCTTTTTTTTTTCTTTTTAGTTTTTTCAGACATGCTTTGATTTATAGTTCAGGCTGGTCCTGAACTCATCTCGAACTCAGCAATCCTCCTGCCTCTGCTGCACCTGACCCCACCCTCCCTCCCCAAAGCTGGGATTACCGGTGTGAGCCACCGTGCCCAAGCACTGTGGTATGTGGTACTGATTGCTGGTGGGTGTGAGTCACCACACCTGGCATTGTTGTATGTGGTTACCCAGACTGAAACCAGGTCCTTAAGATATTATTTTCTTTTTTTTTTTTTTAGGTTTTTTGAGACAGGATCTTGCTTTGTGGTTTAGGCTGGCCCTGAGCTCAGCCTCCAACTCACATCACAATCCTCCTGCCTCTGCCTCCCGAGTGCTGGGATTACAGGCGTGAGCCACCACGCCCGGCACTGTGGTATGTGGTATTGGTTGCTGCTGGGTGTGGGTCTCCACGCCCAGTATTGTTATGTGGTTACCGGGGAATCGAACCTGGGTCCTTGCGCTTGCGAGACAGGCGCCGGAACCACTGAGCTAACTCCCCGGCCCCAAGATATTATTTTCTTAAAAAACTTTTTCAGGAAAACAAATAGGAAGCCTGAAGTGAAATTGGTGTGGACTGCTTCCTGGTAAATTCTCCTTTGATTTTTGGTTATGGAGAGACCACATTAGGAGAATTTTCTTTGCTTATTTAAAACAAAAAGCTCTCCCTGAAAAAAAGAGAAAAGAAGCAGATTTCTCAAGTGAGAGGCTTTCAGGAGAGGATTTTCTTGTTATTTAGTCTTCTCTCCAAATATACAAATATCTTACCTGGGAATGTACAAAAGTCATAGCAAGCCTTGCTTAAAAAAAACCCAAAAAACAAAAAACAAACAAACAAAAAAAAAACGGGCATGTTGATTAAAACTCATTTCCATCCAATGAAGCAATTGTTGTGAAAAATACTTTTGGGTATTCCACCATGATTTTCTTATGATAGTCAGGAATAATGATATAGCCATGGGAACAATAATTTCAGTATTTCCTAAGTACCAAGCATTGAACATTATGCTAAGAAAACTGAGATAATAGGTCTCTGCTCCCAAATGATTCATGGACTGGAAGAAGTGAGTAGACAATCACTGGAGAATTTTGACTGACACAAACTATAATATAAAATATTATTGAATTGACCTTTATCAAAATTAACAATTTTTATTTTTCAACAGATACTATTAAGAGAATGAGACAAAACTTAGATTTAGAGAGAATATTTGTAAACCATTTATTTCATAAGTGTCATAGTCAGAAATATATGAAGAACATTGAGAAGTTAAAAATAAGAACACAAGTACTCAATCTAACAATAGGCAAAAGATCTGAAGAGATAATTCTCTAAAGATATATAGGTGACAAAAAAACATTAAATGGTGGTCGACATTAGTCTTCAGGAAAATGCAAATTAAAATTACAATGAAATTCCACCATTAACATATTAGAAGGCTTAAAAGTCAAAAGGTTGACCACATCAAGTATTGAGTAGGATGTGGGGAAATCAGAAAAACTTTCCTACACTGCAGGTAGAATGATCATTTCAGAAAACAAGGTAGCAGTTTCTTAAATTAAACACATCAAATATGTATATATATGTATATATATACATATATATGTATATATACATATATATACACACATATATGTATGTATATATATGTATATACATACATACATACATACATATACATACATATATATACATATACATATATATATATATATATATATATATATATATATGCATTTCATTCCTAGGTAGGTACCAGGAGGAAAGTGTGATGTACCCATCAAGGCACTGGTACACAAACATATGTAGGAGCTTTCTTTGTAATAGCCCCAAATTGAAAACAACTCAAATAGGTAAATCAAGTAGGGTACATCCACACAACAGAATACTTCTGAATACTGAGACATGAAAATCAGCAGATGTTATTCAAGAAAAAGGGATAAAGAAGGGCAGCAGGAGTGGAGAGCTTTTCATATTACAACAAATGCAAACGTTCCAAAGCATGTCAGAGCATTGTGTGTTCAAAGACCTGGAGGTGGCTTGACATGGTTAAAACAGATGCTCACGAATAGGACTCTCATTCCTTTCTTGCTTTGAGTTTATGAAATTTCCACTTACTTATGTCACTTACTTATGTCATCAGCATCTGCCATCATCCCCATACCTGAATACAACACGGAATCACAGTTCCGATTTGTGTTCAATTACAGTGATACTCTCCCAAAGTATTCCGTGGTTATTTGAGGGAGGCCCAAATGGGATCCCTATGTAGGCTCACAAAGGGGTCTGCCATGTTCTTCTTTTCTTTCGCCACCCACACTTTCTGACATCTGCTGCTCAGGAAGCACCCACTGGGAGAATTCTGGAGTATATGCCAAGATTAATGAAGCATCGTCTGTGCCCGGAGTGTCCAGTTTCGGGTATCAGAGCAAGGAAACAATCTTGTCATTGGTCTACAATGTTTTGGGTTAAATGAGAATTTTCTTTTCATTATAGGTCCAAGTTAGCACTGCTCACAAAATATTGTTCAAGATGGAATGGGATCTGCAGACATTTGGAAAGTGAGATCATATTTTCTCACTCGGGTGGTCAGTGTGGGCATTGTGGCACTTTGCCCATATTTGTCACCAATTTGCTCTTTGGCTGAGACAGCTTCTACTCGGATGTTCTGCTTCTTCAAGTCCTTGGCGAAGTCCATATGCAGCTTTATGGTGAAAGGATTTCTGTTAATCAGCCAGGTGACATTAAGGTTGGAGGTTGAGAGACAGATGTAGGGCCTATTCCATCCTTAGAGGTCTCCATTTTTCCTTGCTCTTGTCCACAGCCAGCTTTATTTCTTGACTGCTGATCTAGCTGACCTGCAGCAATGTCAGTTTTATTACTAGATCCAGGGAACATAAGGCTGCACAGAATTCTCTGTCATCTCCCTGCATAAAATCTGACTCCTGTAATGAATGTCCTATTCCATATCATTCTCAGTACCTCTCCATCTCTGAACCTTGAGTAAGACAGGGTTTCCACACAACTTCATGCCACTTGGGTCTAGGAGCATCTATGTTTTGCTAAAAGACAAATGTCTAAAGCTGACCCCCACCCTTACAGTCACAGGCTCCAACCTCCTGACTGGTTGGGGTAGAGGTGCCAATACAAACTGTGCAATTACTTGCCTTTCCCAGCCCCACCCTAACCAAACGCCTTCTTTCACTTAATAAAAACAAAGCTCCCTGCACTTAGGGTGTGAACAGATGTCTATGTGGGCGTGGGTGCCAGTGAAGGGCTGCTTTGCTGTCCCCAGCAGTTGCCTCAGGCCCCTGCTCAGAAGGCCCCAGTTCCCTAGCAGAGGCCTCCCAGAGTCTTTGATTCTCTCCTTCAAAGACTTCTGGAAACTTGACCCTCTGCTCATATGGCTTTGTTTTCACTCATTTCCTGTCCATGGTGCTTTGCCAGAATTCTGGGAGGGATTACAAAGGTCTAGCTGACTGGGGGAGCAACTGAAATGAATTGTTTCATGGTTTTTGTATACAAGTATGATACAGACTCTTGTAAATATGAGTCTGCAGGGCCCATAGGAAGGGAGAAAATTCTAAGCTAGAAGAGGAGGGACTAGTATGTACAGGACCCAAGTTTGAATCTCCATATAGCAGTCTTTCAGATTCTAGTCAAAGATTCTTTCTGTCTTTCCTCTGTAAAGCAGGTCCAGGAGTTACATATTTTTTCTCCACAGGGCATTCATAAGATGTAAGAAAGTGAGTGCTCTAGGATCTGAGGGCAGGGTTCTCAGAGCAGTCCTAGGTTCTAAACTGCATTAGGACCATTTCTGTTGAGTTATGAATGCACCATATAATTAGCCCTCTGGGTGGGTAGGTTCTATATCCACAGATTCATTTAATGTGCAAAACACACATAAGCACTTTTTGGGTCATTATTCCGTACAGAATACAGTCTCACTATGTCCATAGCGAGTGTTTACTTTGTATTAGGTACTACAAGTAGTTTAGAGTTGACTTATAATAAACAAGAGGTTTTATGCAAATATGAAATAATTTAAGCATCCGTAGGGGTCATGGAACTGATCTACAGACACAGACAGATGACTGGGTATGGCAGAAACCAAAACTACTTCCCAGTTCTAACATTTCATCCCAACATTTGAAATCAGTAGGCTGAATTATGATGTAGCATCTGACAAAACCAAAGGCTGCAGGTGATTTTGCTGATCATCCAAGTTGGGAAACAACTAATCAGTAGATATAGGAAAGGCACTTACAAACTTGAAGGATTCTTTTAGTTCAAGGAAGTTTAATAAAGGCCAGGAAAAGGTGATGGAAATCTCCAGATAATCCCAGCACAAAAAATACATTTTGATTAAAATTTTGGGAATCACAAATAATTTTCTGAGACATTTGCAAAGGAAGCATCCTGCTGATGCCCAAATGTTTTGCTTATAAAGGAGGCTGAGCAGGGAGGCTAGTAGAAGCCTTTTTCTGAACAGCTACACCCTTAGTGTAGCTATCATACGTTCTGGATGTGTGGACAGCTTCTTCATCTCATATGTACTTATTGGTCATTAGTGTTATAGCTCACAAACCATGAATCTTCACTTTTGACACAGAAAATTTATGCCTGTTATTTATAACACACCACGCTTTGGTTGACCATCAGAGAATGTATTTTGAGACAATTTTCCATTTTGCTTAGGATTTAAAATGGTGAATACAGCTTTCAGTGCATATGTATTTTTAAGTCACCATCAGTTGCCTTACAACTGAAAGGCTGCCACTCTGAAGACATTTTGCAGGCCCATAGATTTATTATTCTGCTTCATTGTTATGGTAGCACAAGACCAGTAAGCCCTGTGTTTCCTAATTTAAGTGTGGGAAATTTTGGCTGCCTTTAAAGACTCAAATGGAATGCATGTAACCCTGTTTCGGGTCATTGTTCCAGGGTCTGCAGTTGCCGGATGGAGAATTTCTTCAGTGCTTTATTTCCTGGGAGCGAAACGAGCCTATTTTGTTTCCCTTAAATTCATTATCTGCTATTTATTGTCCTGCTGTGGGTATCACTCTCAGAGGAAGGGTTTAGGGGCTAGCATTACATTGTACCTAAATGTCAGCAGAGCACTGCCATCTCGTGGCCTGGCAAACTCCAGGGGCTACCTATGACTGGAATATGCTTGGAAAAAACCAGACATTGAGAAACCATGTTTTCTACCTGCTTGGTAGAAAAAAGTGTACCATGGACTACTAACAGCTGTGCAATCCTTGCTGTTCTGAGTGAAGAAAGTCACAGCTGTCTTATCAAGGTCTGTTTCTTTATGGAGAAAGAAATTCATTCTTCTGGTATTAGTTATTTTAGACTTGCCCTTTGGCAATATTTTAAACCAAGTTCTGAGAAGTTTAGAGAGAAGATTTAAAAAATGCCATCCGAGGTTAGAAAGAGGCTGAAAGTGGGAAGAGAAACATCTTACTTGTCAGGTCCCTTATTCCAAGTGACGTCCTTCCTTGCACTAATAGCATCACCGTCTCTTAGAAACTTGTTAAGCTGTATTTTTTTGGCCCTGAGCCCGACCTGTCCAATCCGAAAGTCAGGAGTTATAGCCCAGAAATCTGGTTTTACAGTGATGACTCAGCTGTGCGCTTGAGTTGGAGAACCACTGTTCAGGGAAAGAGCATCGGCCCTGGGTTGATGTGAAGTGGACAGTATCGGGTCCATTTAATTCCCCACAACACTCACTCTCCGTAACACTCCCATTCCCTCTACCGGTGTTACCTACTCAGTCAAAAGCAGATTTTTATTAGGTGGCTACTACAGGCAAGTTGCTCTTTCAAGAGATGTGTGTGTATCTGAGCAACAGCCTGAGAATTTGCATTTCTCACATTTTCCCTGGGCCTGCTGCTGATGTACTCTGGGGGCCATGTTTTGGGAGCCATGTTTTAGAGAGGACAGCAGCAAGTCCGCAGCCTACAGTGATCTGAGATGGAGAATGCCAGGCAGGCTTTTTGGGGAACCATGTGGCTGTGAGACCTTTTCCCCATCCTTTCTTGTCTCCTACTGTGACCACTTAGGAGGTGTGTTTATTCGAACTGAACTGCAGTCCATTATAAAGAGATTAAAATAACATGCTGTGTAGCTTAGGCAATTCAAAAGTCAGAGTAGACTTGTCACTATTAAAAGGCTTTGGAGAAAATTGTCAATAGTTTTTGAAAGTTTGCCTGTACATTAAAAGGCTTATATTGTGTTCCATGTCACCTCAAACTAATCGATACAGCCAGTACACTAGCACATCCACCTCTTATTTAATTTGCTATTTATAAATTTGGTTGATCCAACAAATCAAAGCAATTCTAATGCAAAGAATAAATAATTCCAATAGCAAATCAAACTGGATCTGTGGGCACAATTATACAGTAAGAACTCTCAGAGCTGGGAGAAGAGCTCTAATCACAGAGTAGAATACAAATGTTTACTTGTACATCGTATACAGTCTTTACTATCTGCTGCATATAAATGGTTCTCTGATTGATGTAGCCAGTGTTGTGCGGGAAGTTGGATCTGGGTTCTGCCCTGCAAAACCTTAAGTGTTAGAAAGAGTGTTGTGTAGTAGCAAATGCACTGACCTCCAAATTCTTTGTACCAGGTGGGAAATTTTTCTTATCTCCCTGGGTCTCATTTTCTTTATCTGTTAATTTAGAGGTTTGTAGTCCACTTCATGGGGTGGTTTTAAGGATCAAAGGAGAAAAGGGCATGTAATATCCTTAATAGGTACTCCATGTCTAGTCGCTACTCCCAAAACTCCAGTTTCAGAGAGGAGGGCCAGGGGAAGGTCAAGAGGTGAACATGTAGGACTAAGCATGTAGCCCAGTGGTAGAACACATGATTAGCATGTATGAGGTCTTGGGTTCCATGTCCAGCATCAGAAAAACAAAAACAAACAAACAAACAAAAAACAAAGCTGAACATCCATACCTATAGCTGTTGTACTCTGAGCTTCTTCCTCTTAATCTCTGTGTTAAATGCATGTATGTAAGCCCCAAGTGGAGGAACTCCTGACATAAAAGCTCTGTCAGTCCTCAGGGCACCAAAAATACTGACCCAAAGCAGCTAGGTTTGGTGCTCACACTGGGATTTAGACATAAGCTGTGATAGCAGAATTGACAGGACTGGTCCCTTTGGATTTGGCTGAGATGAGATGTACTTGAACTTTAGAGGGTGCTATCTGTATGTGATGGTGCTGTGCTAGTCACAGTCACAGAGCTTTTCAGATGCACCCTCTGGAAAAGCATCTGGGCTCAAGTTCAGTGGCAGAGTGACCTGGAGGAGCTGAGTTTGGGTTGTCGAAGGCAAGGCCTGAGTGGAGTTTTGGGCAGGGATGGTCCAGGCTGCACTGGAGGTGGCAGAGCAAGGGTGCTCCTGGGAAGTGCGAGGGTGAGTGTGAGGTGCTGGAGGCCTCAGCTGTGATTTTTTTGAAGATGGGTGAAATTCCTTTCATGCACTGTGGACCAGCTCTCCTGCCCTGTGACCCTATTGCTAAAGAAGTTTATCACTGAAAAAGAGAGAGAGAGAGAAAAAAAAGTCTCCTAGTAGCCATATGAAGAGTATGTAGGAGAATGGGTTCAGGGCATAGGTTAGATAGGGTCCTGAACTGGAATCCGAATCTGTGACTTTAATCAGGCTGACACTAAACTAGTTATGTAATGAGTCAGTCACTTGGAGCCTGCTGTCAACTGGAATTCATGACACACCTGTCTTGTAGGGCTGGTGTGGGGATTAATAGGGAGATAGCAAGGGGAACATTTAGCAGCATTCCTGTTTAATGGAACACACTCCAGTCATAAGGACTGATATGTTAAAGAGCTTTACTCTTAGATGCCTTGTAAGGGCTTTTTAATTTTATTTTTAATTTTTGGCTGCATATCTTTTACTAGGTCACCTGTCCTTTCTGAGAATCAAAGCCTCGGTACTTTGAAATGGAAATAGTCAGAGCAGAGCAGACTGCTGGTCCAAATGTATGCAGAGTCATTTGTGAGGAGACCGAGTTTAAGGTCGGGGAGTGAGACTGAAACTCACTACATCAAGTTTGTTTGGAAAGAAATGAATCTTCCGTTTTGACTGAGAGGAAATGGGGAGGGGATGTGTTGTTGTACACCAAAGGCAGTGCCGGCTGATGAAATTTCGTGGTTGTATTTCTCAAACAGAAATAGGACATTCTTGCCCTCTGACTCCCACCAGCCAAGGTCCAGATTTGCAGGCAGGGATGCATCTGCACCTGTCACTTTTGTCCTCACTTGACTTGGAGTTAAGCTGCCAAAACAACCACAGCAACTGGGGCCTGGAAGATAGCCCTGCCATCACAGGGACCTACTTCCCAGTCTGCATGTTCTCACTGAATAGCTCTTTGGATATTTACTGAATGTATAGCCAGGTCCAGGGGATTCAGCAGTAAAGAAAACAGATAAAAGTCTTGGTCCCAAAGACCTTTTAGTCTTGTAGGGCATAAAGGCAACAGACAATTGGTAGCCTACATGTGCTTGTAATGAAGGTGTTTGCTGTGGAGGAGTTCAGAATGCTGTGAGACTGTACGGTGGGGATACTGCCTAATGTAGACTGGGACTCGGAAGTAAAAAGAAGTGAAGCAGAGTAGAATTCAAGTGACAGAGGAAATGACATTGGACTGCATAAAGGCAGCTTCCCCAACTCTGCCCCTTTTCAACACGATCCTCTTTCATAAACAGTCACTGACTAGGTTACCCTGCGGCCTCTGAACATACCTCCTCTTTGCATCCCTGTCCATTCATTTACATACTTTCTCCAGTTACTCCTGGCTGCACACTTTAAAACTCCGCCGTGGTTTCCCCTTTTCTACAAATCCATTCTAATTCCCCTGCTCTCCGTGTTCTCTCCTCCTCTAGACTTTTCTCAATGTGTGTCTGGATTACTGTGTTGATGTTTTTTTCCTTTTGCACATATGCATGCTATTTTCTTTCTTTCTTTAAATTGAAATCTTTATTGTTATATTACATATACGTGTCATGATTGCACTCAACAATGAGAATTTGTACCAGTGCATGAGACAACTCAATTCTCATTTTTTCCCATAGCCCTGCTCACTCTACCACCCCACCCCCTATATAAATAAACTTTGTTTCTTTTCTTTTTTGTCACAATCTCATTATTTCTCCCCCTTTACTCCATTTCACTTTGAGTATTTTCTATTTCACAATATATAACATACATTCTATAACTCATTTACATCTTTATTTTCTCATACCAAAGAAAAGATATGATATTTACACATCTGTGACCTATTTATTTCACTTATGAGGATGTCCTCAAGGTATGCTCATTTAAGTATAAATTATTCAAACATCATTTTTTATGTCAGAGTAATACTCCATTCTGTAGAAGAACCACAACTTTTTTTAAATCTAGTCTCCAGTTGACGGACATTTTGGTTGTTTCCGAGATTTAACAATCACAAACTGAGCTGCTATAAACATGGGTGGACATATGTCATGGGATATGAATCTTTTAATTCTTTTGTGTATATACCTAGCAGAAGAATAGCAGGGTCAATGGCACCTCTAAATGTTGTTTTTTGAGGAATCTCCAAACTGATTTCCACAGGGGTTGTAAGAGTCTACATTCCCACCAACAGTGGAGAAGGGTTCCTTCTTCTCTGCAGCCTTGCCAACATTTGTTGCTAGCTAATTCTGAGGTAGAAGCCATTTTTTGTGGAGTGAGGTGAAATCTTAAATTTGTTTCCATTTGCATATCTCAAATGACTAGTGATGTTGAACATTTCTTCACATGCTTCTTAGCTGCTTTTATTTCTTCCTCTGAAAAGTGTCTGTTCATTTCAATGCCCATTTTTGAGTTGGGTCTTTAAATTTGGGTGGATTGATTTTTTAAAGCCCTTTATATATTCTAGATAGTAGCCCTTTGTCTGAGAAATGGCTGGTAAAGATTCTTTTTCATATTGTTGGTTGCCTTTTCACTTTGCTGGTGGTTTCTTTTACTGTGTGGAAGTCTCTCAATAGGATGAGATCTCATTTATTGATTTCTTCTACCAGTTCTCGTGCTATGGAGGATTTGTTCATGAAATCTTTCCTAAACCAGTGTCTTCAAGAATTTTACCTAACCTGTTTTGTGCCAGGTTGAATGTGTCTGTCTTAATATTTAGGTCCATAATCCACTTTGATTTTATTTTAGTACATGGTGAAAGAGCTACACTAGCTTTAGACTTTGGCAGGTTAAAGTCCAGTTTGTCCAGCACCATTTGTTAAAGAGGCTATCTTTCCTTCACTGAGGGTATTTGGCTCCTTTGTCAAAAATGAGAACTTATTGTGTCTAGAGTTGTTTCCAGATCTTCTAATCTACTCCACTGGTCCTCGGGTCTGTTGCTTTGCTAGTACCATGAGGTTTTTATCACAGTGGCTTTGTAGTATAGTTTCAAGTTGGGGATCATAATTCCCCCCCATCATGTTCTTATTGCTTAGAAATGCTTTTGCTATTCTAAGTCTTTTGTTATTCCAGATGAATTTCTGAATTATTTTCTCTAGATCTGTGAAATATGCTGTTGGGAGTTCAATTGGGATTGCATCAAATCTGTATAATAGTTGTGGGAGTATAACCATTTTGATGATATTGATTCTTCCAACCCAAGAACAAGGGATGTCTTTCCATTTTCTGGTATCTTCTTCTATCTCCTTTTTCAGAGAGCTGTAATTTTCAGAGTAGAGGTCTTTCACCTTCTTTGTTAGATTGATTCCTAGATATTTCATTGTTTTGGATGCTACTGTGAAGGGGATTGATTCCCCAGTTTCATGCTCAGTGAATCTGTTTGTGTATATAAAGGCTAATGATTTTTGATTTTTTGATTTTTATTAACTTTGTATCCAGCTAGATACTAATTTGGTGATTAGGTCTAGCAGTCTCTTGGTTGAGTTTTTAGGATCCTCTAGATAGAGTATCATGTCATCAGCAAATGATGACAGTTTAACTTCTTCATTTCCTATGTTTTTTCCTTTTATTTCTTTGTCTTGCCTAATTGCTGTGCCTAATGTTTCCAGCACAATATTGAACAGGAGTGGTGAAAGTGGACATCCTTGTCTTGTACCTGATCTTAGTGGGAAAGGTTTCAGTTTTTGACCATTTAGTATGATACTGGCTGATGGTTTCTTATAAACAGCTTTTATTAGTTTGAGTTACAGACTATCTATTCCAATTTTCTGCAGGGTTTTGATCATAAATAGGTGTTATATTTTGTCAAATGTTTTTTCCACATCTATTAAGATGACCATATGGTTTCTGTCCTTGAGTTTTTTAATATAGTGTATTACATTTATTGATGTATGTATGTTGAACCATCCCTGCATCCCTGGGATGAATCCAACTTGGTCAGGATGTATGATTTTCTTGATGACTCTCTGTATTCTGTTTGCCAGTATCTTATTGAAGATTTTTGCATCAATGTTCATTAGGGAGAATGGCCTGTAATTCTCTTTTTTGGGTGGGTCTTTCTCTGATTTTGGAATCAAGGTAATGGTTGCTTCCAGAAATGAATTTGGGAGTGCTGCTTCCCTTTTGATTTCACTGAAGAGTTTGAGGAGTAGTGGTGTTAACTCTTCTCTAACAGTTTTGTAGAATTCATCAGTGAAGCCATCAGGCCCAGGGCTTTTTTTATTGATAGGTTTTTTATTACATTTTCAATTTCACAGATTGATATTGGGGTGTTTAGCATTTTTATATCTTCTTCATTCAACTTTGGAAGTTCATATGTATCTAGGAATTTATCCACTTCTTCTACATTTTCCATTTTATTGGAATACAAATTTTCAAAGTGTGTGTTTGTTATTCTCTATATTTCCACTGGATCAGTTGTAATTTCCCCCTTTTCATTTCTAATAGTGTGGATTTTTTTAAAAAAGTTTTTTTGAGACAGGGTCTCGCTTTGTAGTTCAGGCTGACCCTGAGCTCAGCCTCAGACTCACATCACAGCAATCTTCCTGCCTCTGCCTCCCGAGTGCTGGGATTACAGACATGAGCCACCATGCCCGACACTGTGGTATGTGCTATTGATTGCTTCTGGGGTGAGTCTCCATGCCCAGTATTGTATGTGGTTATCAGGGATCGAACCCAGGTCCTTGCACTTGCAAGACAGGTGCCGGAACCACTGAGCTAAATCCCTGGCCTCTAATAGTGTGGATTTGAGTCTTTTCTTTGTTTGAGAAGGTTGGCTAAAGGTCTGACAATTTTATTTCTCCTTTTGAAAAACCAATTCTGATTGGTTGATTTTCTGTATCATTCTCTTAGTCTCCATTGTATTAATTTCTGCTCTGATCCTTATGATTTCCTCCCTAGTATGAGCTCTCAGTTTGCCTTGCTCCTCTTTTTCTAGTAGTTTAAGGTTCAGCATTAGATTGTTAATTTGAGCTTGCTCTGTTTTCCTGATATAGGCATTCACTGCTATGAATGTTCCTCATAGAACTGCTTTCATTGTTTCCCATATGTTCTTGTACATTGAACTTGGGTTATCATTCAGTTGTAGAAACTGTTTAATTTCATCTCTGACCCATTGGTTAGTCAGTAGAATATTGTTCAATTTCCATGTCTTTGTGAAGGTCTTGGGATTTTTTTTGTTCTTCAGCTCTAGTTTCAAGACACTACGATCTGAGAGTATACAAGGGACAATTTCATTTCCTTTGCATTTGCTTAAACCTGTTCTATGATCTAGCACCTGGTCTATTTTGGAGAATGATCCATGAGCAGCTGAGAAGAATATAAATTCTCACTTAGTGGAGTTAAATACTCTGTAGGCATCTATTAAGTGCATTTGTTGAAGAGTTTGGTTCAGCTCAAGCACTTCCTTATTGATTTTCTGTCCAGTCAATCTGTCTATTTGTGACAGTGGGATATTGAAGTCCTCTACTATTATTGTATTGGTGCTTATCTGGCTTTTCATGTCCATTAATGTTTGTTTTATATAGTTGGGTGCACTAGAGTTTGGGGCATAAATATTTAAGAGGTATTTCTTTCTCTTGGATAGTTCCCTGTATGAGAATCTAATGACCTTTTTTGTCTCTTCTAATCATTTTTGGTTTAAAATCTATTTTGTCTGCAAATAGGATAGCTACTCCTGCTTTTTTGCAGTTTCCTGTTGCATGGAGAATTGTTTTCCATCCCTTTACTTTCAGTCTGTGGCTTTTTTTCTGGATTAGATGTGTTTCCTGTATGCAGCAGATTGTAGGATCTTGCTTTTTGATCCATTCTGCCAGTCTGTGCCTCTTAATTGGTGCATTGAGACCATTGACATTAATGGTTGTGACTGATATGGATTGACTTAGAGCCATCATGTTTTCCTGTTCTAGGCTCTTTTATTTTTTATTTTTGCTCTTTTCCCATCAGTTTCTTGTTTGGCTCAATGGGATGACTCTGTTGGGTCTCATGGGTTTATACTTTTCATTTTTTTTTTCTCCAAGATATCCTTTAGGACATTTTGTAGTGCTGGTTTTGTATGCATGAAGTTTTTAAGATGTTCTTTGTTATGAAAGTATTTTATTTCCCTCTTAATTTTCAGAGATAACTTTGAAGAGTAAATCAGTCTGGGTTGGAAGTTGTTGTCCTCTAAGGTTTGAAACACTTTACTCCAGGCTCTTCTTGCATTGAGTGTTTGGGTTGAAAAGTCTGCTGTGATCCTGATGGGCTTTCCTTTGTAGGTGATTTTTTTTCTTCTCTCTAGCTACTTTCAATATTTCATTCTTTATTTTCATATCTGGAACTTTTATAATTATATGCCTAGGTGTAAGTTTTTGTATATTTTGGCCCTGTGGAGTTCTGTACACTTCATGAATCTGGATGTCCAATTCTCTTTCATTGTCTGTGAAGTTTTCTGCTATTATTTGTGTGAACAGTTTTTTAAAATGTCTTTTGTGTTGTCTCCTGCTTCCTCAGTGACTCAAATCAACCTTATGTTATTCTTTGAATTAGCTAGGAACTGTTGAATAGATTTCTTATGATCTTTTGCCATTTTCCATAAATTATGTCTTTCCTATTCATTGGCTGTGATCCTGTCCTCTAAATCTGGGATTCGGTCTTCTGCAGTGTTTATTCTACTGCATAAACTTTCATTTTCTTTTTTGATTGCTTGGGCTTCTATGTAGCTGTTTAAGAGGTTCCATTGCTTTTGCTATCTCAGATTCTATCATATCCTTGATTTCCTCTTTAGCTTTGTTAATCATTCCATTAACTATGTATAGTATCTCTGTTTTCATCTCAGAAATTAGTTCTGATTTCCATTGTATTAGATCTTCTTTAGTTACCATCTCAGAGAGTCCTGGTGATTGAGTTTCAGACTTCTCCATTTCCCTTCCCCTTATATTACCTTGGGGTGAGGATCTCTGCATCTGAGATTTTGAATGTTTCCTCATATCTGAGTTTTTGTCCTTGCTGTTGTATTTGGCTTTATAGTTGCCCTGTTGTCTGGTGATGTTTGTTGCAAGCCTCTTTCTTCCTAATATTAGGTCCCTTAAGATTAGCACTAAGCATTAACAGTATCAAACATAACCCAAGAAATGGTAAACTGGTAGTTGCTACTCTGACCCCTCCAACCTCATAAGCCAGAACTACGATCATATGCCCAGACTTAAAATTAACCACGAATATATTTACACCATTCAGGCATCACCTTTTGGAAGTGAAAAGGTTACTAGGGAGTTAGGTGGCATAGAGATAGGAGAGGGAGAGATTAGCAATAAGATTAAAGTATGCAATAAAATAGAGAATGAAGAATAGCAGAGTGGACAAAGAGTAGAAAAAAGGGAGAGATGAATAAAAAAGGGAGAGGAAAAGGGGGGAAGAGAAAGAAAAGCAGCAACAAGAATAGCCAAAACACAGAACTAAATAAAACAAACAGATAAAACATAATAGGATGAGACTGAGTCCACTAAAGCCAGCTGTCAGAAGTGAGGAACCTTTGATTCCTGTATGGTCTGAGACACACAGTTTGAAGTTTATAGGTCACAAGGATAAAGAGCTGTGAAGTTATAGGCTTTCCCCTGATATGACTCCAGTGTCCTGTAGATGGCGCTGGACCCAGAAACTCACCAAAGCCAAGGTTCACAGGTCTCAGAGCAGGGCCCGCCCCTTTCAGTACGGCGGGAGGGTGGGGTGGAACCAAGGTTCCAGTTGGAGTCCAGAGGTGGAGCGTCCCAGAGCTTGGAGGCCTTGGGGTCGCCAGTTCTCTATAGTAGAGATGATCTTGGTCGATCCCACAGGACTTCAGAGATGTCTTCTCCTGGCCTCGTGGATCCTCAGTGGGCGGGGTTTCCTTGCACGGGTCCTTTGTCCTCTCCTGGGAGTCCAGATCTGGGAGTTTAAAGCAGCTGCTGGTGGTCCTGCGACCAGTTCTGCTCCTCGCCCTGAACCTGTGTCTGGGAGGCCAGCTGTGCGCTGTCTGCAGACGCTGGGGCACCTGTGTGTGGTCCCAGCAGGGTTGGCTGCCCCTCCCCGAGGGGGAGGGGAGGGATGGGACGGCTCCTAGGTTGCTCTTCTTTCTTTGACCTTAATCGATATTTGCTTCTGATCTCTTCGATCTAGATTTCTCTGCTGTCTTTCTCCCCCCACCCCAACTACTGTTTTCTGGCTTAAGAACAATTTATAGGGAGGCAGGGGTCTCCAGCTTTTACCATTAAGCCATCTTCCCAGAATTCCACGTGCTATTTTCTTAATCCCTTATGAAATGTGCATGTTGGCATGTGTATTGCATATCTATGCAAACATATGTGTAGTGTTTTCCCAATGAACATATAGATGAGGCCACACATTAGAGCTGAGCAAGATATTATAGACTTTATCTTCCAACCTGCCTGAAGGAGTCAGAATTGAAACCCAGAGAAAATAAAGGACCCGGTTAATCACAGTATGAGGATCGAGGGCTTTAGATCAAGTCTTATTTTATGTGTGCATTTCTCCACTGCACTTATTAGCATACCTGTTCCAGAGTCAGAATGCAAGGCACGTTCTCTGATTATTCCTTCAGTTGGAACATACAGGCACTATCCCAACACTCTTCTGTTCAATTAGTGGCTAGAGTATTAGTATTGTTTAGCTCTTTTATGTACCTTGATTACCTTATCTGTCAAAGGTGTGTAGTAATCTAAATGAACAGACATTTGCTAAACATTGTATTTTAAAAATTAAAGTCACATTATAGGGAAT
>PVIR01009882.1:0-51742 GCA_004026965.1 Petromus typicus | reverse complement strand
TTTTTTTTTTTTAAGACAGAGTCTCGTTTTGTAGTTCAGGCTGGCCCTGAGCTCAGCCTCAAACTCACATCACAGCAATCCTCCTGCCTCTGCCTTCCGAGTTCTGGGATTACAGGCGTGAGCCACCACACCCGGCACTGTGGTATGTGGTACTGGTTGCTGCTCAGCCTGAGTCTCCACACCCAGTGTGGTATGTGGTTACCGGGGATCGAACCTGGGTCCTTGAGCTTGCAAGACAGGCGCCGGAACCACTGAGCTAAATCCCTGGCCTTATCTATCAACTCTTAAGAGAAACTCTGAATCTAAAAAGTCTGGGAGCAGACCTTGCCCTCGGCCTCAGACGGCAGCCGAGGTGTTTGCAGTCCAAAGCCTCCTAGGGCGGCCGTTTCGGGTGAGCGGCTTGCTCCTTCGGTCTGACTCCTGGAATCCTCGACCTCAGGATGCCATCACGCGGTGCCTGAGGACCATGTCCTGGCTCCCTCAGGACAGACCCGGGCCTGGAGCTGTGCAGGACGCGCAGGTCCCACTCGATGCCCGCAACAGCTCAGCGCTGGGCACCTGAACCTGCCTCCTCACGCCCAGCTCCTGTGTGCGGAGAAGGTGCTGCCCTCGGCCAGGGTCGACGCCCGAGGTCACCTCAGCCCAGAGGGGCTCCGGGAGACCTGGAGCAGGAGCCAGAACAGCGCAATGTCGCCACCTCGAGGCCGCGCTCGGGGCGCAGCCGCCCTGGGGCAGAGGACGCCGCGAGCAAGCCCGGGAGGAGGGGCCCGAGGAGCTCCGAGTGCAGGGCGAGGCACAGCCTGAGTGGAGAAGGGAGGCCTCTCCTGTCCCGCACTTGCAGCCTCTCTGCGGCCCCGGAGCGTCCTCCCCTGGGCGGCCGTCGTGAGAAAGCGTTGAAAATATTCGCGGGCTGCGCTCTCCACGCGTCGGGAGGCCCGGAAATGGGGCTCCGCCGGGCAGACACAGAAGGCCTGGCGTGCCCCTGAAGCCCTTAGCTGCGGTGGACGCCGACGGGCAGGCCAAACCACCGTCAGCGGCGCAGAGATCCCGCCGCCGGCACCTGCGCAGCGCGATGCCCTGAGCCTGCTTCCATCCCCGGCTCTGAGGCCAGAAGAGCAGGAAGCCAAAGGCAGAAGCCGCGGCCTCAGGGCCAGGCCAGCCCGGAGCCGCCCCCTTTCGGCTGGGCGTGCAGCAGGTGAACCGGGAGACACGGCTGCAGGACGGGACCTGTGGGGCGCGGGCTCCGCACCGGAAGTGGGTCTGCACGGCTGTTACAGGAGACGTGTTTCCTCTAAAATTCCTACGCTTAAGTCCTAACCTCCGTGTGTCAGGATGCGGCCTTCTTTGGACATAGTCAGGAGGAGGCCACCCTGAGGAACGAGCCCCCGCGCCACTGTGTCCACTGCCCTCCTGGATAGACTGCTTGGAGACAGCACACACCGCCGCAGAGTGAGCCGGAACCAAACCTCCCCCGTTGCCTTCAGGGGGCCCGGAAGGGCTCTGGTGAGCACCATCCGGCGAGCACCATCCCAGCCAGTCCTTGCTCTCCAACCTCCAAACTCCAGCCCTGCGAGGCTGCGCATTTCCGCTCTTCCAATCCCTGGCCTCTGGCACTTTGTCATCGCAGCCGCAGCCTCCCAGCTCAGTGCAGGGACCGCAGCCAGCTTCGGGGCGCAGTGGGGCCTCAGACTGTGAATCCCAAAGCAACAGCATGGGTTTTGTTTAGGAATCCACATCTGGGTCAGGACTTGAGGCCCAGTGTGCCCCCGATCTGCTCGGTGTCTCTGAGGAGGCTGCAGGCGTGCGTGGCTGGGACCTTCGGAAGGCTCCTGACTCACATGCCCCGGGGTCCCACAGGCCGTGGCTGAAGCCAACCTTGCCAGGGTGTTGGAAGGCAGAGCTGTCTGTGCTTTCTTCTCTGGCCTCCGCTTAATCCAATATGGCAGCCAAAATCTAAAGGTGATGGCTCTGGAAGAGACAGAGGAAGACAGAGAGAGCGAGACAGAGAGAGAGGAAGGAACCAAGTCAAGGAGTGAGAAAGAGCAGAAACATTCAAAGAAAAAGAGCGAAAGAGACAGAGGGAAAGACAAAGGCAAGACGAAAAACCAAGTAACTCACTCTACAGGCCCCGCCCCAGGCTCTCGCAGTCACAACCTGCCCAGCTCCAAGGACAACAGACCCCTGCTCCTAAGGAGGAAGGCAGGCTTCCAGAAGAAGGCGCTACAGCCATGTCCACTGTGGAAAACACCATTTGCCACAGTCTGCCTGCAGACTGATAGACGTTCACATTAGTACAGAAAGAAAATTTTGAGCTGTGGTTGGATATTGAAAGTATTCAGTGCAAAGGTTATAGAAAAATAATTTGTTCTGTTAAACACAGAACAGATGAGAAAAATACTAATTTTATTTTGCAAAGAAAATAAAAGATATTTCCATAGTTCTATTTCAGGCATTTTTCCCTTGAACAATCAGCACTCATTGTCCAGTTCACTCAGCACTGTATCTCATTCATGCTGAATCTCACTTCCTACTTCCTTTTCTGTGTTATTCCCCTTTAAATAATTCCCCCTCTCCAGTATTCTATGAGAATAAATGCAGTGGGCTGTTAAAATTGATATAGTCAGTTTAGAAAATGTTCCTCTCAAATTATCATGAAACACGAGGATGCACCAAGTTTACCACTTTACGGGTGGGTTCTGACAATATTCAACGGAACTGGGCCTGTTTGCTCATCATTAGCCTAAGCTCTGTCATGAGCTCATCCAGAGATTAGAGAAGATGTTGGCTTTCTCTTTGGATCTGAGCCACCTGGAAATGCCATAAAATCAGGGCCACTGTTTTCCATGGACCCAGTCTCACCAGTCTCCGGAAGAATCAGCTAGCAAGTCAAGGAAAACAAAACACATTCCTATCTTCTTCTCCATGGGTTTCTCAAGGTTCAAGTTAAAATGTATGTCGGATTATCCACTGGAGTAGAAATCTTACTTCCCTGCAGAAACCACATTCTCCCCACAGAGGGGTGTGAAGATCGAGTAGCTGATGGATACACAGGTGGTAGAATCTCACTGGCCTAAGTAAAAAGCTCTACATGTTCACCTGCTCCAAGATCATCATTGCAACAAGTCCGAGGGACACTTCCCTGAGGGTCCTAAAAAGCTGCCCTATTTCTTCCAATGGCTGCTCAGATCTGGCCCTGCCGAGGGTGCATCTGGCTCCCTCTGGTGGACAATGCTGTCGTCTCCATGTCTTCAACCTTAAGCCCGGTGGGACAGCTCCTAGTCAGTCTGAGCTCTCCTGTCACTGGCAGGAAGACGTGTGATCCTTGGGGTAGGAGAACATGGCAGGCGGTCTCAGGGTGGCTTTGCCCTCTGCCACCCACCTAAGCCCACACAGGTACTGAGGACAGAGCCTTCACAACTCAGTGCCCACAGACCTGTGTTTTGTTTTGAGAAAGAGAGTGCTCTTCCACTTCTGCCTCCAGAGTTCCGGGATTACAGAGCTGCCATCACACCTGGCTTCCTGTGTTGAAGTTATAGAAATGTTCAGGTTTCTCCAATCAGTGTGTCTGAGGAGCAGGAAGGAGTGACGGGAGAGTCATCATGGTCGTGGCCGGACAGCACTTAAGCTGACTCTCAGATGTCAGCAGTCACTCCGTCCAGGGCTCCTGGACCCACAGCACTCCTCATCACAGGGCCTTTGTAGACCCTGAAATGCACTGTCTGAGGAACCATCCGCCTGGCTCACCCACCTACACCGGGCTCTGCTCCCTGCCTCCGAGTCATTCATTACTGAGTGCCTGAGCCCCATCCTCTGCTTCTTCCACTTCATGTGGGGAGTCACAGGGCCCACAGATTTATCTCCAGTTTCTGCTTGTAGAACAACCAGGGCCGGAAGAGCAGTCGCACCTTCCTGAGTCCGTGTGTTCACTGACATCTTGAGGTTCCCACAGTGCCTGTTGGGACACATCAGGGCTGGGCCTAGGAAGGCACAGACTCCTAAGTAAGTGTTCTGTGGTTCCAACAACAGGTTCTGCCTACTCTGACTTTGAGAAAAGAGGGGGAAATTGAGAGACCAACTGACACAGCCCAGCATCTCATCCTCCAAAGGCAGAACCAATGACCCCAGAGTGCTGGACGCATGCACAGGTGGCTCTGAGGTCCGGAAGTGCTGGGTTGTCTCTGGTCTTCACCTGGTCTCCATCTGGTTCCACACAGCAGGGACTTTGGGCTCAGTTTCCAAGATCATGATCACCATCACATTCTAAGCTGTCATGTAGTTAGAGCTCGGTGAGCCTCAGTGAGCTCCCAGAGAAGCCTTTGGCCTGCTGACCACAGAACTGAAATCCACGCTTGAGTCAGGCCTGCCCTGCTTTCTCCAGTCTGAGTCCCACAGCCCCAGCAAATTGGCAGCAGGTGTTTCCCCTGGGCAGCAACCTGCCGGACCTGGGCAGTAGCTAGGAGGGAGCTTGTCTTCTGCTTTCTGTTTCCAGGGTTCAGCAGGAAGTTGGAGACTTCTGCCCACATGTAGAATTAACTGAGCAATGAGTGCCGAAATTTGACGGGCGCCTTGGTGAGTTACAGTCACGCCACACTCACCACCAGGGCTGCCGTGAGACTGCAATAGAGGGTGTGGTGCCCGGGCTGGCACAGTGGCAGACAGGAAGTACAGTCTCATCCCCTTCCCTCACCCTCACCCCAGCCATGCTCAAAATGCCTCAAATCAGGTATTTTGTGTTGTAGCATCTTTTCTCAGGTTCCATAGGCCCCTCCCATCACCAAGAACCGTGAACTGAGACTCAGCAACAAGCCTATGTTCTCGGCATAAAGAAACTCAAGGAAGTCAGGAAGGACGCAAAAGCCAAGACTGCCCCATGGAGTGAGGCTAGTCCCCGCCTGACCTGTTCTCACTAGGGCTTGGGGAGCAGGGGCGGTGGCTGACATTTCAAAGGGGCACATTTCTCCAAGCTGCCTGGCCAAGCAGAGATATGCTTCTCATTTGACAGGAGCACTGACTTTCCTCTGGACTGTAGCGAGAATTGAGAGCTGCTGGTGTTGGTCCTATGGGCTCTTGTCCAAATGCTGCTAGTACCAACATTAGCTAACAGCAGTCTCCATGAAACACAGCCAGACAGGGGCTTCAGCATTCTTACTGCAGGCCTCCTCATAGGGCAGTTGATCACGCGTGGACTCACGCCCAGTGTGTGCTCAGTTTCCTGATGCTTACGGGGAACCGTCTTTCTAAATTACGTTTTCACCTCTGTTTGGGGCAGAGGCTGGATTCGTCATTCTGTGTCAGTGAGAACTCAGAGGCTGTGCTGGCCAGAGAACTGGGAATGCGAGGGTGAGCAGGCAGGGCCAGAGCCTGTGACACTGCAGGAAGTGTCCTCTGTCACCGAGAGGGGGTGTGGGCTGCGTCCCGGCGGCTCATTACGCACTGCCTACTCCCCTGTAACTCTCAGGTTGTGAGCACACAGCGAGGAGGAGGACCGACTCTCAGCTCCGCCCTCGCTCCCTCGGCCCATGTCACGTGTTCCCTCCATTCTGGGCTCTCTTTTCTCACCTCAACTACATGTTTTTCTCACCTGCAAGGATTTGCAAGCTTGTAACTCAAATTCTCAAGGCAGCATCTCAGCCAGAAGGGTTGATGCTGTATCTGAGTATTTCTCTGATAATCCTGTCTCCTGCAGCCTGTGAATCCCATACGCTGCTTTCAGGAGATACAGCTAGAAAGCAAAAGAGAACAGTTCAAATAAAGTTTAGTCCTTTATTTTTAGTAATTGTCAACTTGACCAGAGTAGGAGATGCCTAAAGACACGATTGGATCGTGGGGTGCTATGCTCCTTAGTGGGTTACTCTACTGCCTTTCGTAGAGGACACGCCATCAGGCAAGGCTGGATGGGTGATGCGCTCACCCAGGCCACATCTGAAAGGTGTGTCTCTCACCATTGCTCTTGCCTGGACTCTGTCTCCCATCCACTCCCTTCCACCATGACATTTCTGCTTTGGAGCCAACTTACCATGTACTTCACCGTCTAAAACTGTGAGCAAAATTAAAGTTCCCTTTCATTCGACTGTAGGTATCAAATAGTTTGCACCAGCAAAACTGTCCCACTCGACAGCGTGTCTCTCCGCTCGGGTCCAGTGTGTTGACTGCTGGTGCCGTGTCTTGTGCAACTGGGGTTCTGTTCAGAAAATCCTTGCCTACCCCTGTGTTTAAGGGTTTTACGCATTTTATCTCCCAGCAGATTGTTTCTGTTTTAACATTAGATCTTTCGTCCATTTTCTATTTCAGTTTAATAGATGGTGAGAGGCCCGGGTCTAGATTCGGTCTTGGCATGTGGATGTCCGGTTTCCCAGCAGTATTTATCAGACACTACCCTTCCTCCGTGGCATGCGTTTGGCCCCTCGTCAGAGGTAGATGGCGGACTGAGCGCGGGGCTCTGTGTCCTTTGGTCTCTTCCCCTCAGCCATGGTTCTGTTCTTGTTCCGGTACCATTCTGTGTTGTTGGTTGAGACTGCATTAAATTTGTATTTCAATTTTGAAAGTATGAGCATTTTTGCAAGATTCCCTACCTGTCTAGGAACAGGGAATGTCTTCTCATTTTCTGATGTCCTCTTCACTCTCCTTTTCCAGAGTACTGCCGTTACTTCCTTAGAAAAATTCCACCAAAACCTCTAGAATCAGTAACCAAATTCAGTGGTGTAACAGGACACAAAGCCAAGAGACAATCATCAGAGCCGTCCTTTACCCTGTGGGCAACTTATGGGCAAAGCTAAAGTCTCACTCTTCTAACTTCTGCTTATCTGAGCCCTGATTCTTGGTAATGGGGAAATTAGGGTCCAACCATGAAATGCAGCCTGTGTACCAAAAGGACCCTGTGGCCTCCTTGGGGAACGGGCCACAGTCCCATCGGCCCTCCTCTAGGAGAGGGAGAAATGAGAGGAAAGGAAGCGTTAGGGTGTCTGGAGTTGAGGCTCATTCTGCTCCGACTCCTGGCAAAGAAAGATGATCATTATGTATCTGGAATGTCTACAAATTAGGCCACAGAGAGTCAAGCGGGTGATACAATGACCTTTCAGAACTGTTACCTTTTTGTATCCTTCTTTTTATATCTTAAATCTAAGGATCTTCTATGAGGTTTTCAAATTTACGGCTGTGTCTAGACATGAGTGTGTGTCTGTTCCCTATATTGTCCTGAGTCTGAAATACAATGAGATGTACCAATATAATCTACATAATTAATCTATATAATTGAAGTTGTCATATTATTTTATTGTTGATATCTAATGCATTTTGGCACTGAATGTATAACACAAATGGATTTTGTGAAACATTTTTTAAAATCCTTCCAAGAAATTTGGAAATATGAGAAAAGCAGAACAGTGCAATTTCTACCAAATGTTGCAAGACTCACAATGGTACGTGGCACAAATATTGCAAAGCAGTCAAGTCTCAAAGGGAGGCCTTCAGCTTTACTTGGCCTCAGACACTGTCACAAATATAGGTCCTTGGATGTCTAGGACCTTCCAAACCAGACGGGGAAGAGGCTAATGCTGAGACTCACTGCCAGCCACTTTGCTGTGTATGTTTCTGCGCCACGTGGGACTACCGGTACCCAGTGACCTGTCCACTGCTGCCCCACCGCTCAGCATCTCTAGTTTTTCCCGGTTGTTCTGGCTCCAGGCTCCTGCAGTGAGGCTGGTGAGAGTCTCTATCCCTCAGCTGCACACACCACAAAGGAAGTGCTGTACCCAGTTTCCTATCCCAATCTTTCTTCTCTGCTTTCTAGAATAGTCTCAGATTCAGCCCCAGAGAAGACCAGTAAAAGTGCTGACCTGATTTCCACTTCTTGACAGAGCTAATTAGCTTTTCCTATTTATGCCAGGTTAGATTTTGGTATAATGCTGAACTAGGTCATCATATTACATAGGGGGAAATCTGTACAGATGAAGAGATCATCTTGCATGATGGGCTGTGTCCTTTTTCTCAATAACTTGAGACCAGCGTGTTTGAGGGTTTGGATGTTTTCTGATTTTGCAATACTGGGCACACGATGAGCTGTGCTGGGGACAGGACCGAGTATGAACAAAGAGCATCTTTGTGTTGCATGAACACTTGTCCACACGGCCTGAAGATGATTTTACTGGACAATTTTAGTGACTTGTGCTTGAAGCTCGGTTCTGCAATGTAGAATTTTCTGCATATGGTGTTATTTTGACACTCAGACAGGTTGGATTTTGGAGCATTATAGAGTTTGGATTTCTATTTTGGGGATGTTCAATCTGTAATGAAAATTAAACAGCTGATGGGCAATGTACGAGCATGAGCTGACCATGGCCACATGGTTGGTGGTCAGTAACAGCAATCTCCCTCCCTCACTGCTGCTAAGTTCTCCTCCAGCTTGCTGTCAGCATCACACCCTCCTGAGTCCCCAGAGGAGACTATCTCGAGGGCTGCCTGTGAGTCCTCGGGTCTCACTGGTGTTGTGGTTTTCACAAGTGCTCTCCGAGGCCTTGGTCAGCCAGCCTTTGGTGCCACTGGGAGGTGTGGGGTCCTTTGAGAGGTGGAGCTTCAGGAGAGGTAACTGGGTCATGAGGGTATGTCCTTGAAGGGCGTATTAGAACCCAACACTCTTCTCAATCAGCTTCCGGCCACCCCACCCTGAGGATTCACTCTGCCCTGTGCCCTTTCCATGTACTGAGATGGCTCCAGCTCTTCAGTTTCTTTCATAGCTAAAATATGTGTTGCTGCAAAGCAGTGAAGTAAATGATGAAAGCATTGACCAGCCTGTTACTAAAGTGGACATTTCCTCAGCCTCTGTTTATCTCTTTTAAATATTAATTTCTTCACCTGCCAGAGGAATGTGCTAACGGAGAAATAGAGATAAGAAGTCCTGTGATTTTCTCACTCCCTTCGTCCAGTGGCCTGCGGGGGAGACAGTCTCGGGCCCTCGCGGCAGATGGAGAAGCAGCTGGTCAGAGCAGCAGCTCTGAGAGGCGGGAGCGCGAGCCACACAGACCTGCTCCTGCCTCTGCTGCAGGGCCTCCTGGACTCACTGGCTTCAGTGTCGATCTTCCTCCACTCACAGTGGGGTCCTATCCCAAGAAGCCCGTCATGAAGTTGGAGAGTCTCAGTGGAACCATTACAAGGTGAGAACTGCATTTTGAGCCTCAACTTCCTCATTTGTATAATAATGCATATCTATGACACACAGACTTGTGGGGAGAGAAGCTTAATAGAAATAACGTGTCTGGCACATGAACCTTTAATACAGTGTTCCCTCAGCCCCTCCTCCAGAGACGAAAGCTCATCAGTGCAGATCTGAGTTTGGATTCTGATCACCAGGCTGAGGACTTTGTGCCAGCCTGGCATGCAGAGCCCCGGGCACATCAGAGCCTGAACTGGGTCCATGCTCAGGGCAGCACTAGGAGCCTGGCTTCCACTCAAGCCTCTCTGGGCCAAGCATCTGCCCTGAGAAGAAGGGGCGTAGGGGCTCTGGGCTGAGCCTGCCACCGTGTGCCCTGCTGGGCCGGGCTCTGCCCTGGAAGAAGAGGTGCAGAGTATCAGCCGCTATTGCCATAGACACAGCAGTAGCCACCTCAGTTTGGCTCAAGAAACTGCCAACTCCTATGCGCAGTAACAACTTAGACAAGGACCACAGCCCAGCTGTACACTCAGGAGCACACCTGTTTAGTCATTATTCTAATTGCAAGATTTTTCCCCATAATGAGTGTTGGGAACAAAAATGAGTGGTTTTGTTGTCATCTACTCAAGCCCTCTGCATATGACACAGGCTCCTCCCCAGCACCAGGAGCATACCTCACCGTCATCTGGTCACGAAACAAGTTGCTTCCAGTTTTGATCCCTTCTCTCATCTTGAAATGGGTTTATTCTAACGTTCAGAGACCCTCAAACAAGGGAGTGGTCCCAGGACACCCTGACTTCTACTGTCCCTGCCCCTCTCTTTATGTCCTGATGATAGGGGTCATGCTGAATTAAGTACCTACTGAATGCACGTGCATGTGAACACACTCACACAGACACACACACACACACACAAAGATACACACACAGACACACATACACACACACACACACACACACACACACACAGTACACATCTCGAGGAGCCCAGTCTAGTACAGGATGCCTTTTAACTGAACTGATCCACACAATTCAGACCTTTGTAAAAACCGAATTAAAGTACTTAATATCTTGGTATCTTAATTTTTTCTCTGGAAATGAAGATGCAATACATGCCCAAGAAAGCAAATTCCGAACACAGTGCTTCTTTTGCATCAGACACTCCATTTACTCTCTGTCTGTGACTCTCTGTCTCTCTGTCTCTGTCTCTATCTGTCTGTCTCTTTCGCTCTCCCCACTCAGACTACACAAATTTCAGAGCTCAGGGAGCCCTGCTGCCCACCCTTCTGGCTCTCCGCGTCCCCTCATCACCGCCCAACAGCAGACCTGTCCGTTCACTCGCACTCTTTCTGCACACGCTGAGCTAAAAACAAGAACGTGTCAATCACATGAAACAGAACGAGCCAAAAAGGGACATTTACTGTACAGCTCGCCACCACAGGCAGCGTCTAACCCGAAAACAAAAGCGGATGGACCCCTTAACTGGGCACGCTGACAGCTCCTTTCCTTAAGCTCACATTCCACAGTTATGCAGCTGTACAGACCGCACAGGGCCCCGAATGCTCTCACCGCCTGTAACGGAGACTCCTTGCAGCCCGCGTCGTTATCTTGAAATTTATTACATAAACGCTGCTCACCGAAATTCCTTCAAAGACGCGTAGCTCCATAAGGATAAAGGAACGTAAGAGCAAAGATTAACAACTTCTGAAAGAAGTTTCGAGAAATGCACTTCTTGTTTTGGAAACTAAGCTTTCAACAACTTCCGGTGACTGGGACTAAACGGAGGAATCTGCTTTCTCAGAGCACGGCCTGCAGCTCAGAGCCGCGCGGCGCCTGCCTCGGCCTGCGTTGCGCGCGGTGGTTCTGTTGAGTCGGCCAGTGACCCTCGGCGTGCGATTCTCACCGTGTCCTCGTTTCTGGCATCCTCACGGGCACTGGCCAACCTCTGGCTACTTCAGCCCGTGCCGAAGCTCTCACAGGCCCGCAGGGGGTGGGAGGAGGGCAGGAGGGCCTGGTGCACCTGCACCGCAGAGGCAGCGCAGAACCAAACCCCACGGAGGCGGATCACTCGGACAGAACCGCAGAACCTGCGGGGCAGGGCTGCAGTGGGCCGGAGAAGCCAGCGGAGGGCGAGGCCCCGCCCATCCAGGGGGGACTGAGCCAATCAGAGGCCGGGTTTAACATTCTTTTTTTTTTTTCCCCTTCATTGCGTTTATTGGTCCGTTTTAGGAATCGGTTACGATCACATTCCTCATTGCGAATTTGTACCTGTGTGTGATGTATCTTGATTCCTATATTTTCCCATTCCCCTGCCTACCCCACAACCCCTATCCCTCATATACATAAGCTTTGCTTGCCTTTTTTTGTTGTGTGTTTTTATCATCCAATTTTTTCTCTTCTGTGCTTTTCTCTGGCCCCGCCCAGTTACCACTTCGCTCTGGGCATTTCTTCCTGGCTCACAATGCCCGTCATACCTTCCGGCCCTCACTGGCACCTTCCATTTCTCGTCCTAGAGAACCAGTACAGAATGTCCACATCTGTGAGGCCTAAGGCGGCCTGTGAGGGCTGCTCCGCTCTAGCTGTGCAGTGCACCGTAAACACTGGAACAATCGGAACAATCGTTCTTCCTTCTGACGCAGGTAGGATCAAGGGCTGGGCGGCCCTGCTCCTGCAACAGACCTAGAGTAAGAAAATAGAAGACGCACCACAAGGGATCGCCTTCATCTACTCACACCACAGATCGCGCAGGTTTTACAGGAAGTTCCCTTTAGCTCGTGACTGGCGCCCAGGCCAAGGCGACACGTGACAACGTCCTCCTTGCTACCAGAAGCCATAGACGCCGTCTTCATCACTTTCTCGACGGTGGGACAGAGCACCAGCACCCCCACTTCAATGAGGCCTCGGCTTTTAGAGGATTCGCTCCGCGGTGGGCTTCATGGGGGTGGTGGGAGGGCTTGGGCAGGGGAGAGCCGAGCACAGAGAGCTGGCGGAGGGAGCTGTCCCCCCCAGGACTCAGCGGCACTGTCCCGCCCACGCCAGTCCCAGCCGCTGACGGCGACCCCCATCGGCTCCTGTGCGCACACCGCAGGCTGTGGGGAGGTCTCCCTCCGCCTTACACCAGGCGGCTCTCCAGCCATCCCTCCCCACCCTAGTACAGCCCTGAGCCTCTGGCCCTGAAAATCTCTCCGGCCTGCCTGGCACTCGAGCCTCTGACCATCGCCTGCCTCTGCGCCCCTCCATCCCCACCCGTCCCCAAAGACACACGGAGCCCTTTTCCTCTCATGCGGCTTCCACTTCTTTCGGTTCCAACATACATGAGATTGCACTGCGTTTCCTTTCCGTGCTGGTTTATTTCACTACACACAGAAGAAAACTGAACATCGACCTCTGTGTAAGAAGCAAGTCCACATAGACTAAATACTTAAATATGAGAGCTTAAATTGTGACACTAGACCCCGCAATAAAATAGAAGCCAGCAACGAGGGAAACACTCCACAGCGTTTGGGCAGTGGCTTCCCAGATCCCACCCCAAAGCCCAGACACCAAAAGCAAATTTAGACAACGAGATCACGCCAAGGTAAAGCCCCTGTGAGGAACGCAAGGAAATATCTGCAAATCATACAGCTGACAAGGGGCAAATATGCAAAATATGTAAGGAACTCAGCACTCAGTGGCAGGAAAATATTTGAAGTGGGCAGAGATATTTATTAAAATACACACAAGTAGCCAGCCAAGAGATGTATGTAAAAACACCCACCATAATTAATAATCAGAGGCAAGCAAATTGAAATCACTGTAGCGAGGCACCACCTCACGCCTGCCAGACGAGAGTGAGCAGAGGACGAAAGGCTTCAGTGAGGAGACGAGGAAGACAGAAGCCTTCTCTGCTGCTGCTGGAAACGCCGGGAGCAACCACCTCGAGAAGACTCAACACAGCCGCTGTGCGGCTCGGTGATGCCTTGTCCTCAGAGGAAATGAAGTCAGCACATCCACAGCCAGTGCATCGTGATCAGAATAGCCGAGGCACAGGGGACCCCAGGAGCTCCCCACTCACAAAGGCTGAAGACAGTGTGGCATAAAGACAGGATGCAGCACTATACCGCCCTTAAAAAGAAGTTTTCTTTTGTGACAGCTTGGACGAGTCCAAAAGAAGTGCGCAGCTACGCCGTGGAGGCGGGGTGGGGGCTCAGGCCCAGCCACGACCTGCCAGGCGCCCTGCTCGACTGTGCCTGTCTTGCTCCTGTGGAGCTGTACCCTTAAAGACCTGATTCCAGGAGCGACCTTCCTTCTCACGCACACAGTCACTTCCTGGAGCTTTGGAAACCTGAAACATGTCCGCAGAGGAGCCCGCAGGATGGTCACTAATCAGAGCTCTGCAAGCTCCTCCCACCGCCCATTCCTGCCCTTTCCTGCCACCAGACTCTGCCGTGAGAGCGCAGGACACTGTCACCAGGACCTCAAGAGTCCGGGCCCTGGCAGGGGGGTGGAGTCCCATCTGGGGAACCCAGAGATTGGAGTTTGGGGCTGGAGACAGCCAGGGAGCTCAGGAGACAAGGACCCCACACTGGGGTTATGTCCCCTCAGGGACAGTGAGGTCGGTGACAGCATCTGAGGCAGCATTGAAGCTTTGCTAAGGAGCCAGGCACCTGTGGAGACGCTGGAGGGGTGGAAGCCATGACAGCCGGAGGCCTGGCCCTGTGGGAGGTGAGCGGAGCTGGGCGACCCCGTACCCTTGGACCAAGTAACGGAATTACAGCTGTTCTGTTTGACTCCGTCTGTGAGAAAGCAGCTGAACTGAACCCTTCGCAAGTTTGCTGGATTCCCGGTTGTTCAGCAGAGGGCAAACCTGCAGAAGGACCAAGATTTGCCATCTCTGCCCCACCCAGCACTTGTCCCCAGACTGCTTCCAGGAGAGCAGGCAAAGGTGTTGCACAAGTCCTTTCTGCGGTGCTCACCGCGCAGGCTCCTGGACTTCTAGGCACATTTGTCCCCCATCCTCCTGTGAAACCAGCCTGGAGCCCAGGCCCCAAGGTCACTGTAGGCATGTAGGAGACACTGGAAGAGCGGTCGAGGGGCAGAAATTCACGGTAAGGAGCATGCGCCTTCCCAGGACAGGGGACCGCCTGGTGTTTGCATCCTTCAAGACTTAACAGACACCACTGCCTATCTGGCCTCACGAAGTAAGCACATTACTGAAAATGAGTGACTGCTGTCAGGGACACACGGTCTGTGACACGCACAGGCTTGAGCTAGTCATAGTCTTGCTTATTAAGGACCCCTTAGCTCCAAAGGGGCCCGAGCTGTGCACATTGCCTCCTCCCCGGACTCTGGGGAGGGGGCAGCTCGCCATCCTAGTGTTTGGCCTCAGTGCTGCTCGGTATATTTATAGCTCTTCGCCTGCCCTGCCTCCTCCCTACCGGCTTTTGCTCTTTTTAGCCTAAGTGTGGACAGTGCAGCGTTTTCCTTCTCTGGTAGAGACTCCCTATGGTTGCACAGCATGCACTTACACCTCTGTTTTTTATTCTTCATTGCTGCCATTTGATTCAAGGATTTAGTGAGACCTTTTGACATTTCCCCCCAAGTTCTCCACTTACCCTGCATGGTGACGACCTTTGTAAAGCACTGCAGAGAGCTGGGCACGGCAAATGGATCACCTCTCTGCTGTTTATACGTTTAAGCGCAATGAAGGCTTCTAACAAGAAACAAGTCTTTCCAAGCCTGGCATTTATGATTGATTTCTGCAGCTATTAAACAAGGTCAGAAGCTTTGGGGAAAAGTCTAACTATTCGTGATTCTTTTTTGTCCAGTAGGGTTCACGGTTGTTGAAAGTTCTTACCTCGAATGATGAATAATGTACGGAGGACAGCAGACTGCTTTCTGGCTTTAATTTATGAATCTTGGGTTTTAGCAGTAAAAGGAGCGTTTAGGTCTTCTACAGAAGGAATACTCATTTCTGTATGTGTTTCCACTGCCCTTCGTGAAGTGCCCTGGGTAGACCAGAGCCAGGATCGTGGCCATGTATCCTCGTCCGTGAAAGACCCAGGGGTGGTGCACTGTAGGAAAACCTCCAGTTGCCAGTTGACTTCAACTCTCATCAGAAAGGAGCTTTGTGAAAGCTTTGAAGACACAGACAGTTATCTTCTTCCACACTTCAGCACTAGAGCCTTTCCAGATGACAGCCGCCACCAACAAGTCACATTTTAGGAATTAGAATTAAGCAGAACACAAGCTGTTGGGTTGTTCAGCCCATTGAGCTTTTCTGAACAAAGCTGTCCCACAAGGGACTCAGAGGTGACATGACAACACGCCACAGATCACAGACCTGGTCTGCCCCAAATGGGTGAAGTTCATCAGGGTCCAGACTTAGAAAAATGAGACCCGAACTGCAGAGTCCTCTGTGCCTTAATTATCAAGATAAGTGGGCCAGCTTTGGTCCCATTTCAGCTGGCCCATAGATGCTTGGCCGGGATGGTGGTGTCTGCTCCCCTGGAAGCTTATAAACAAACTAAGAACGATCTGTCTCTGTTGGCAGGAGCTCTGCTCTGTTAGTGGTTCCTTGGAACCAGAAAGCCAGGGTATCTGCCAGGCTCTGGTGGAGACCACAGCTATGTGCCGCTTGGCTCAGCCTCCCTGGCAAACATTTGCTCAGATACCCAAGAACCCACCATACAGACCCAGCCTTAGATGGTAGGATGGGTGGTTCTGGCAGAGACCACAGATCCTCTTTGCTGCCTCTCTCTACAGACAGCCTCTGGGTTAGACAGAAGAGTAGAAATTATAGGAAAGAATTCATCTCAATCCCTCCTGATTCTCAAAAAAAGCTGGCAGGGTTCAGTATACAGGACAAGGCTCTCGGAGCTGATGATTCCCATTACGCAGTAGGGAATTCATCACAGATAGGCCAGGCTCCAGATCTGCCATCTCCCCATCTTCCCAGTGGCTGCTCATGGATGATTTAACAATCATGGTCACACTAGAATGAACAGTGTCCGCTGGTGACGCCAGAGCCAGCTCAGCGGCTGATAGAAAGTAAAGCCAAAGAGTACAGTCGGGTATAGAGCATGGAGTCGTTGGTACCTGAGCAACTCTACCTCCATCCTTGACTCCTGGCATTGCTTTTCTTCAGAGCTGCTGCCCCTAGACCCCTACTTCCAAGTTCAAGGCCAATATTCCCTCCTGATGAGTCTTTTCTCACTGCATGTGACCTCCTCAGAGGCAGGGCTCTATTCCTGATGGATCTGTCTATTTTGTCTTATTTAGAGAAACAAGCTTAGCAGTTCTGGAACCAGGGAAGAGAGCATATGGCGATCGGCACAAAGCTTTGTCTGCTGCTCTTCATCAAAACACAGCCTCCCAATGGGCTCATGATTGTCTCTCCTCCACTCTCCGTTTTTTAGGTTTTATAGATGAACTTTATGGTCATCTTCGAAATTACTTCAGCAATCAAATTAATGCAATCCTCATAGGAAAGTAGGTTTGGGGCAAGTCTGGAGGAAAATGACACATTTTCCTTTAGAGATGACTTGTCTGGGACTGTGTGGCTATGGAGTGTTGAGAGCTTTTTGCCTCCAAGTTTAACGTTATTTCTGGCTTCATCCAGTGCAGCCCCTGTGTTAGTATTTCCCCCAGTGTAGTGCTAAGTACCTCCCGCGGGCTTATCACAGTGATAGGTGCTGTGATAGGTTAATAAGATGGGTTGACCCTTGTGCTCAAGAGCTTTCTGCCCCATTGCATGGTGGGGAAGGGGACAAAGCATCTGCCAGGAGTTACATCCAGCTCTTGCCTGAGCTAAACCTGAGTGATAAGCCACAGGAGAAACAAGGGCATGAGAATGTACTGTTCCTGGCTGCTAAGACAAAAGGCACTGAACACAGCATGCACCCAGGACCCAGCGTGCAGCGCGAGCATGCACATAATCACCAGGCACGTTCACAGCGTTCTGACTGGCAGAGCTATAGGAGGGCCCAGAGAATGGTGTTTCTAGAACATTCTCAGGCAATATCAATACTGCCGGCTGGGACCAGACTTAAGAGTCATTAGAATGGAGACTACCAGGAAGAAAAGGACAAAGGCATGGAGACCTTCACTTCTTCCTATATTAGACATGGCTGTTATGCAAGCTGATTTCTGTACCTTATTATCGTCTCCCCGTACCATTTTGTTTTCCCCTCTCCTTTCAGCAATGCAAACCCCCAACTAAGGGCCTTAAATAAGGCCCGCTTCTCTATGCATGCAACTCGATGAGAAGGATGCATAAAGTAATTACATTCCTATGAGAGAGTTCTCTGTATTACCTAGGAGAAGGGTAAAGATTAATTCAGAGAAACTAAGCAATAACAGAAAATTCTCAGGCAGCCCTACTGCTCTCATATTAAACACAACAGGACAGTTCTTCTCCCTGGCTTTGGTAATAAGAGTAGAGACAGAATAAAAAAGGAGTGAACACATACCCCGGCAGCACGCCAACAAAAGCACACATCACCATATTTAGTATCTACTTGGCATTATGAGACCAGTTCTCAGGTTTTATATGGCAACATGCTTTCCTGTTTTCTCCTGTCTTGGCACCACCTGATATGTCTGTGAACAAACATCTCAAAATCTTTACTGGACCACTTAACCCAGTCAAGGGCTTTGCCAACTCAGCTGGACTACTGTTATCTGCCATAAGAAAAGGTATTTCATCTACAGAAGCTACTTCCATGGAATTTGCCGCATGTTTGGCCCAGATGGCTTTGGATTGGGGCCTCTTAGCATCCACCCCTCACTCTGTCTCCCACAAGCACATGACTAAAGAGACTGGCACACATCAGGCTACCCTGTCCTTCACTGAGCAATTTTCGTGTAGGCAAATATTTTACAGAGCAGAACTGTGCTGAGAAACAGACAGACCAAGCATCTGTCAGGACCAGACAAGGGACAGTGCAACTCTGCAGTGCAGTGTGAAAGGAAATTCTTTGCAAAACCAGTCCAGGAGCAATTCCAGGTTCATTTGTAAACAGGATTCCCATCACAGCAGACCCAAAACTTGATCTCTAAAATGGACCCCACTGCCTTAGTCACTTTTCCATTGCTGAGAAAAAGCACCCAATGTGCACAAGTTAATGGAAAAAATGGGTTATTTTGCTAACGGTTTCAGAGGGTTTGGTCCATGATTAGCTGGCTCTGAGGCAAAATCAGCATGATAGGAATTGGTGGTAGAAGCAGCTCAACCCACGGCAAAAATGCCCCCTTCCAGGGGACATCCCCTCCCACTGCCTACAGACGGACCTGCCTCATTCAGCCATGAACACATCCACGGACGAGTTCACAGTGAGGACAGTCCCTGCACCGTCCAATCACCTTCCAGTGACCTGCCCCTGAACACGTGAGTTTCTGGTGGACATTTGAGATGTAAATCATAATCTGCATCCATCCATAAAATGTATCACACGGAGATTAAAATTCATATCGCCAAATAAGGAAATACATATTCGTAGGTTAGAACCATGGACCACACAGAAAATGAGTGGAGAACTACAAGTCAGGGACACAATAGAGAATCCGACCACTGAACCACCAATGCTGCGCTAGAAAACGCAACAGAGAAGGCGGTGTGAGCAGACTCTTTACAAAACAGGAAATCCAAGTTACCAATGAGGACATGCTAAAGCTTACCAGAATACCCAGAACTTGGAAGCATCTCATAGATCCACCTGCATTAAAATGGTACGTTATGATACTTTTATACAATAAGGCAATATAGTGCAAGGAGAATAAATAAATAAAATACAATACTGCGGATGAGTCCAACAAAAGTAATACTAAGTAGAAATGAATATACAGTGTGACTTTACCTCTGTGGCACAGGAGCAGAATAAGCCCCCTGTTGCTAAGGAATACAAAGGCAGAGAAGCTGGAGACAGTCAGCACTGTCTTGCCTATGCATTAGTCACTTTCCTGTCTCAGCAATAAAATACTCAACACCCCCGATTTAAGGAAGGAGAGGTTCTGGCTCACACTTTATGGGAGCTCAGCCTGTGACCATCTGTCTCCAAGGCAGGAACAGCGTAGTGAAGGGCAAGGTGGAGAAAAACTGTCCACTCCGTGCCAGAAGGTGGAGAAAGAAGGGGCACCACAGCCAAGTGCGCTGGAAAGAGCATGCACCTGGGACCCAGCATGCAGTGCGAGCGTACACCTCCCAGGTCACACCCGGTGACGCCCCTTCCTGCCAGGCCTGGCCTCCTCACAGCACAGTCGGCTGTGAACTCAACGACGGATGGGTCGCTATGAGCACAGCGTCATGGTGCGTCACCCTCTAACACAAGAGACTTTGGGGGACACTTTAGATCTAAGGCGTAACAGCTTGACAGCAATGTTTAAGGTACTGACCACAGGATGGAGACAGTGACGGCGCAAGAACACGTGGAGCAGTTACACTGCCTCCCCAGCAGGACCGGCTTCAGCTGCACATTCAGGCCACATCTTTGCTCCCAGGAGATCTGCTCTGGGCTTCATGCTTTGTTGCTCTTATCTTGAAATTACTGATGATTTTTCAGAAGGACCGTCATACTTTCATTTTGCACCGGGTACCCCAGACCTGGTTTTCCGAGATCAGATAAGAACAGGTACGGCTGTAGACCCAGACCTGGTGTTCACTACAAGGTATTTGCTGTATAAACTCTCCCTTAGGGAAAGGGTTATGTTTCAAGAAAATATTAGACAGCATTGTGTGACACAGCTGGTAGTGCGGGAAGCATGCTTTGGGGCATAGGTTTGTGCCAATTATGACACTGCACCAAATGTCCTGAAAGCTTCATCTGGATCACTTTTTCTTGGCAAACTCCTTTTGAGAAGACATGCTACTTCTCAAACTCTCCTAATCTGTGAACACCCTCTGCGTCTCAATCACAGGAATTTAATTCAACTTTCAACCTAGGGTTTATAAATACATTCCCATAACCTCCACCAAGAAACTGAAATTCTGCCACATTCTTTGAGACATACCTATGTATTTTCAGAACTTCACACCTGGTCTTTGATTTGCATTTTTCACAGTTGATTGTACTGCGTTTTGCTTAAGAAAGAATCCAGCTGTAGTTCGACTATTCAACTTGCCATAGCATAACTGACAGTTCCGGCACCAGGGGAAGTCAGGGTGCTGAGAAGCTCAAACCCGGGCTGTGGCCCCTGGAGGAAACAGGCTCCGCCCACGTGTCTCCTTTCCCGGACAGGGCTCAGGCCTCCTCTCCTCCACACTCAGTCTTCACAGCCCAGTTTGCTGATGTCATGCCCGGGTCCTCATCTTTGTGGACACTGTTTATGTCCATTCTGGAACAAAATGGAAAGAAAGGGTGAATTAATACATCAGCAACAACATGAAAATCACAAGAATGTGGAATCTTGCAGCCTGACCAATAGCCACCATTAAATGAGTGATTTTTATGCATCAGGTGGTTCAGCCCTGGGCAGGTGACTTTCACTCAGGGAGAAAAGAGGCCACCGCAGCAGGTTCCACCCAGAAGAGAGCCACAGGGTATGTGGCCAGGGTATGTGGCCAGGCTTTGGGGAAGAGACCACTTTGGAAAGACATGGAAGACACTGACCTGACAGGCAGGCCTGGGCAGGAAGCCTAGCCCTCTGAGAGGCACGAGCCTGCGCAGCGTCTGACCTCACCGTCTTCCAGACCTCCCCAGGAGGAGTATCACCGCTTTCAGCATTGGGCAGCTCTGTCTATCCCCCCTTCAAAGGCGTGTCCACGAGTGTTAGTCAGCTTTCTGTCACTGTGATGAAATACTTTGAAATAAACTGACAAGGACAAAAGATTTATTCTGGCTCACAGTGCCAGAGATTTCAGACCAGGGTTGTGTGGCTCTGCCATCTTGGTCCTGTGGCCAGGCAGGGCTTCATGGCTGCAGTGCAGAGCGACCACGTCATGCAGTCTGCAAAGGAGAGGGACAGAAAGGTCCAGCACCCTGTGACTCCTTCTGGGTGCACTTCTAGTGGCCTACCCTCCACCTCACATGTGTCCTACCCCTCCCAGGGTACCACGCTTGACCACTAAGCCTCACAGACAGAAGTTTGGGGGTCATTGAAGATGCAAACCATAACGCTCCCCTGCAGTTCACTGGGCTGAGGCTCATTCGAGGTGTTGAGAGGCTTTACACCCCTCTGAGTACCGCAGACTGAACTGCAGCAATGGTGACTATCGCACATGCACGCTTTTCTCAACCAGGGCTTCTCTGGGGCAGGGCGACACCAGCTTTCCTTTTGTTGTTTAAGTGTTGTCTTATTAATTTTTTCTTAGTTGGATCCCAGGATCTTTAAGAAGAAAATTATTGGGAAAATGTATATATCTAGCCTGGATTTCACTAAAATCTTCTCTTGCTGGGATGTCAAGCTGTAGGGCAGACTTTTGCTGCCCCACATCTGGGGCAGGAGAGACCCCATGTAAAGACATATCAAAGGGGGGAGGGTAGGCCCAGTACTGGCCCAATGGCTGCCTTCAAGAGCCACACAGTGGGAGAAAGGCTGGAGACCCTCCTGCAACTGCTTCCCAAGTAATAGGAATTCACTAACATCCTCTAAGTCCTTCCCATGTTAGACCATAGGAAAAGGATTTTCCAGATGTACTTTGTCACAAACAACAGTGAATATCTGAACAGGACTATGGTTCCTACCTACAAGTGGGTGAAAACTAGAAGTGTGTGTGTGTGTGTGTGTGTGTGTGTGTGTGTGTGTGTGTGTGTACCCCCTTCTTCCCGGAGCTTCCTCACAACACAGGCAGTGCTCACAAAGGGCTCAAAATGGTGCACAGTGCAGAATGAGTGTTCAACCAAAAGGCACGAACTTCATCAGCTCTTCACGCTCAGCAAGGTAGTTCTTAGGCTGAGCCCTTAGGGCTGGGGCAGCTCTGCCTTCACGCTCCTCCCCTCACCCCAGCCAGCTCCTCCATGCTGCCCCAGCCGGTACCAGGGTGCACTGCCACCCACTGTGCGTCCTTCCCACCCCACTGCTCTTCACATCTGCACAGAGCACCCCAGCCACGTGTGGCCAGACGCCTGTGACCCTGCACTTGGGAGACTGGGGGAGAAGATCGCAAGTGCAAGGTCTACCTAGACAACTTAGCAAGCAGATGTCTCAAAATAAAAAGCAAAGCACTGGCTGAGGAGGTGGCTCAGTGAGAAAACCTCTCTTCCATCCTCAGAAAATTAAAAACAAACAGATGATACATCTCAGAAGCTTACTGCCGTCCAAAGTGAGAAGTGTGAACACGGAAATGGTTCCCAGTCAGGCCCTTCCGTTTTCACTCGGCCTCAGTTTCCCCTTGGGAAATGGGGTGACACATCAAGAACATGTTTCACGCAGGTAGATGCAGAGCTGAGACGTGGCCGAATGGGGTGCAGGATGCCGTTGCTGGCTCTCTGAGCCCCTGGGCACATGTGTCTATGCTCACACAAACACCCCTGTCTAACGACCGACCTGCCTGATGCCGGATCAGATGTGCGCACTGCCACACACACTAAGGACCCATCTCTGTATGGCTCTGTGCCTCCTGCTGCCACGGCCTCAGTGTCTCCGTTTCCAGAGTGCCTGGTGTACACAGCACTCGTTTTTGCTGATTTACACACTGCAGAGTGCTGTAGCTTTATGTTACATTATGCACTGTAGCACTGCACATGGGAGTCAGGTAACTAGAAGACAGTCGTCAAGCTGGAGCTTCCTTTGATCCTGTCTCAGTCACGTGTGTACTCTGTACGGTGCCTCATTTAGCCACCAATTTAACTATCAAGCAAACCGCAGGACAGGCCTTGGTTGTTAGACAGGGAACGCGTGTGCCGCAGGGCTGAGTGCCTGTCCCAGCTCGGTCCGACACCACTGTCCTTCCACGCATAAGGACGGGTCTTGTGTGCTGCGCTCTCTAGCCTCCTGTTGTCACCAGTTGCATTAGGCTCCGATGTCACTGAATTGAGCAGGATGTTTAGATAATCCATCCTGTGTTGACACTGGAGTCACTTTGACCAGTTTTTATGGGACCTGGGACCCCAAAGCAAGAGTCGGAGCCTCTGGGCGAAGTGCTCAGGCTGCAACAAGGCGCCGAGGCTGCCAGAGAAGTCAGAGCTGAGCGCCGAGGCCTAGTCACCTCCTTCCTCTCCACCGACAAGTCCCCGGTGAGCAGGGGCGAGCACAGCCTCACCCAGTGCCATCCGTGCATCGCCAGGGTATGAGTCACACCCTGGGCACAGCTGTGGGCACAGAGGGCCACCCTGGATCGGGGACATGTGCCCGCTGCGGATGGGCTCCTCCCACACGTGGCCGGGCTGGGGAGACGGCCTGACGTGAATGGAACCGCCCTGTCACGCAGTCCGGCCTTCTCCAGGATCACAGTCATGTGTCGCTGATGTGGGTTCTGTCCCGTGGCATCTGGTGGACATGCTCACCTGGGACAGGTGCGTACGTTCCCCTGGACGGCAGCACTATGGGAAGCTTGAGGCGCCTTCCTCAGTCTGTAACCAAGGGACCCGTTCCTCATCCCTCACACACCAGCATCAGACACTCCTCACACTTGAGCTCCAGAAACCGAACCGAGGAGGGAGGTTCTGTTCATCAGGAAATCTTGCGCTCACAATTGTGACCCCGCCACGAAGGATTCTTTTTCCTTTCTCTTTCAAATCAAATTCCTCTTATTTTTTAAAATTATTTCACATTCTCTTCTTACCAGATGAGCAGAAAATAACTGTATCAAGATGTCACTACTCTAATTTCTTCACCACAAAATACCCATGATTCACAGCTCTCCATTCCGCTGAGTTAGACGGAGGAGGAAAGCAGATGCTGAGTCTAGTGTGTGTCGAGCCACTTCTTCTGTGCTTTGCGTACATAATCAGATGCTTCTCCCAGCAGCCCTGTGGCGCTCCCTCAGCCTAACACTTCACAAGAGCGGAAGTGCAGTGAGGGTCAGGTACCGCTAGGTCTCACACTGCCAGGAGCCCCTTGAGGGGCTGGCAGCATCTACCCTGAGAGGACAGCCGCGCGCCCCCCCACCCAGCGCTCACTGCAGGGTTGCTGACAGCCCAGCCACACTCCGGCCACCTCCAAGCAAACCCCAGCTGCATCCGCTCCTGTCAGACCCACACCCTGATCATTTAATAAACTCAATTTACAGCTAAGCGGCGCACACCCAGCCACTCGGTGTAGTGAGGAGAGGAGAGGAATCAGAAGTGGATTCTGCTTTCCGGGGGAATAGATCACGCTCGGAACAATGAAAGCAGCCAGCTGCCAGTCCCTGTGCGAGACAGGGAGAGCAGAGGGTGTCGCTGGGCCGGAGAGATGGCCGAAGTGATGTGACCCGCCCCTCGGGGCTGTGATTAAAGGTCAGAAGCGGCTCCTGGCCCAGGGCCATGAGGGTCACGAGTGCAGCGTCCGAGCCGGTACTTCTCAAGCCTCCTTCGGAGGAGCAAGAGTGCAGCCTCTGAGACAGAGGCGGGATGTGCTCAGGATGAAGAGAGTGGGGGCGGAACCCCATTCCCAGTGCCACCTGCATTCCGTGGGTTGGGGGAAAGCAGGCCGGTCTGGGTCCTCAAAGCCTCCTAAGGATAGAGTAGGTGTTAAATCAATGGTATGGTGCACACCTGTACCCCCAGAACGTGGTAGGCTGAGGCAGGAGGGCTGCAAGATGGAGCCCAGCCTGTATAAATCAATGATTTATGAAGACTCTGTCTCAAAACAAAACCAAAAAAAAGGCTGAGGATGTAACAAAAAAATAAATAAAGGGTAAAGTACAAAGTCATACAACGCCATCATTTAAAGCAGCCTAGGAAAACGGAATAGAGATATAAGAAGGAAACCGGTCACTCGGGCCTTGTCCCTAAACCCCCGAATTCAGCGCTGTGCTCGACATTCCTCCTGTGCTGCTTCTGAGCCACTGGCTTCCACTCATTCCTGTGTTTTCCTGTTTATCTGTTTCCATGGTGACTGCCGTTCAGCTTCAGCTCAGTTTAGTTTCAATCGTGCACAGGTTTGGAGATGTCACTTTTCCGCAACAGAGGGCTGCAATGTTATGGCAATGTTAGGAAAAGAGACCTATTTGGAGTGAAAAAGATTTAAAAGTGGTAGAAAGACAACCTAAGTATCAGCCATTTAGATTTTTTCAGGGAGTAAGTCAAACTATTAAAAGCACTCCTCACTTGCAAGAAAAAAATTGTCGGTAGAGCACAATCTTAGTCCAACAGCAAAAGGACCATATTTATTTAGCATAAATTCAAGTATGACTACTTTCTGGCTAGGACCCAGTGAGAATGTGAAATACTCTTTCCTGTTTGGTTCAGACTTGAGCACTGAGCTGGCTGATTTTCTAGAAGAATCTGGCTTCTCAGTTCCAGATGATGTGAAAGTGACAGGGTCCTTGGTGACCTCACCCACTGTCACTGAGGCCACGTTGCAGGACTCGGGCATCTGCCCAGAGCGCCCTGAATGGTGAGGCCCAGGGTGCAGGGGGGTGCACAGAAGGTACAGCGAATGCTTAGATTAAATCATCACCACGGAAGAGGCCTCGTTAGGAGCAACAGGCGAAGAGCGCTTGCAGGCGCAGCAGGAGGGTGGCGGAGCTGAGAACTCGGGCGCGGGCAGCGCTGCGCTCACCGCTCACCGCTCACCACAGTACAGTTCTGAGTGTCATGTCATCGCGTGTCACAGTCAGCGCTCCCTCAGAGTGATCACTGCCAAACGGAAACAGGACTCAGTGTCCGAATCCAGCACATTCACCACACTTGGCCTTGGCCGCTCCTCCCAGTCAAATCGACCGTGAAGGGGCAGTGTTTTCATTGGCTCTGGACATCAAGGTGGACACGACAGAAAAACTAAAGGCCATCCGAGAAGTAGACCCCAGAACTGCCAAAGTGATGGGTTATGTGTGTTCAAAGTGAGGAGCAGTATTTGGAGGAAAGCTAATAGTAACGTGTCTTTCACTGTAATATATTTCCAAAATGTAAGCACTATCTTTTTTTATTATACTTTATACATATGAAAAAATTCCCACAGCTTTGGGCGATTCTTGCCTTCCTGTGAGGAGTAGATATGCAAAACTCAGCTGTTCTTAGCACATAATCTAGGGCAGCAAACTGTTGCAACGGAATAGAAGGTTGGTGTGTTCAGGAGAAAGGAAAGGAAACCGAGTCCCAAGGGGAGGAGCAGTTAACCTCCATGATTAAAGGACAAGTGCGCTGCCGGGTTGGCCTGCAGACTGACCCGAGTCCACGGCCAGAGCCAAGCGCGGACACTGCCTGACACGTGCTCTGGGGTCTCAACAGCCTGGCTCACGCGGGAGATGTCTCTGCGCTGAGTGCGCTGTGCAGGAGGAGCTCCCCCTGGGGGTAGGAATGCGCCCTACGGGGAACCCGACAGCCGCGCAGAGCCCCTCTGACCACGGTAACCCGAGCCCCATGAGCAGATCTGCGAGGGACGCCTGGCCACCAGCCGCACCTTCTGCGCACCCCTCAGGCCCCAGGCGGGACCAGGATGTGGAGCGGGGAGGAGCGGCTGATTCTAGCTCTCAGTTCACCCGGGGACTCCCCTCTGCAGCCTGGCAGATGGCGGGCCAGACAGCTTTGTCTGATGATCTAATTAGCTTTCAGCGTCTCATTATCACCTCACAATGGAACCTGGAATAAAGCTCCAAGCGCAGGAGGTTTAAATGGCTGATTTGAATGCGGTGAAGTGAGTTCTCTAAGCTAAACTCTCTCATCAGAGGTGGGCTTTATCCACGCAGGAGACGTTTGAAGGAAATGAAGATTTAGGAGAAAACTGTTAATCAACTGGCATGTCTCTCATGTCGAAATGTTGTCAAAAATGTGCTGTGTGTTCCAGATAAAACACAGATAAGCCACATTTTTCCACTAAAAAGAAAAGAGAAGATGGGAATTCTGGCTTCATTTCTGTCACTAATTAACTGTCTGGCTGAAGACATGACAGCGCCTCTGAGCCCCATCCCCTGTTCTATGAAATGAAATTTGGACGGTGCAGATGAATGGCACAGTCCTTTCCAAGTCGAGGTCTCCTGTTTTAGTAAGATGTACGCCACATCGACCCAGGATCCTTCCGTGTGCACCTACCGAGATGTCTTTTTTCAGATAAAATAATTTTTGACTTTGCTACACATGAACAAGCTTTGCTTTAACTGTGGAATTGCTGTGGCGGATCCCCCCGAGTGTCTACATTCACTACGTGCGCTGGCAAACGCCTGGCCAGCCAGGCTGGTGCACAGGGGACCACAGCGCCCTGGCGCTCCTGGGACACCACGATGTGCTTACTGAACCAGTAGCAGCTGGGGACATACGCTGTCTTCTCAGACCTTCACGTCTGGTGCAGTGTTTTCCAAATACCGCTTAACAGCACAACACAAAATACATCTGCACGATGGTCAAAACACATCTTAACTGTAGGGTGCATCAGACTCAGAAACTACACACACTTCCAAACAGCTAATGTCTGTTACCTGTAAGGTGTCAACATTCTTGCCTGCTGGATTCCAATATAGTAGCCACTGGCCACAGGTTCCTGTACAAATCTGCTTTAGCTAAATGTGGTGGGATTTCAAATTCAGTTCCTATGGCAACAGCCACATTTCAAATGCCCAATAGCCACAAGTACTACATGGGATGCTACTGCTGGGCACCGTCTCCATCACCACTGAAAGCTCCACTGAACCTCAGTGGTCCACAGGCGCCTGCGCCAACTCTGTGACGTTCCTTTTTTGTTTTAGCTTATGTATACAACAAATGTATACATCAGAGAGAGAAAAACTTGTATAAATATTTTGATACTGAATGTATTGAGGTATCATGAGATTAATCCAAGTTATTTATGGTCTCTATAATTATAAGAAATTAACTAGAATTTGGGGAAAATTAACAAAGTAGCACGGGTCTTACAATTAGGGCTGATGGATCAGTACCTGAATTGGGCAACACGGCAGGCCCAGCTCCCATTACCAGGCCTGTCACAGCGGGGCAGAGTAAGATGCCCACGTGGCAGACCCTACTACTCGACCTGAAAACTAAGCTTTCCTTGTGTGCGGGAGAGGACACGCGCAGCGGACACAGCGGACCCAGCCCTGGCCCTGTCTCTGAGACCCTTTGGAAGCCACCCAAAATTCAGCTCAACAGTTAAATTCTTCAACTAGGTGCTCAGCGTCGGCGCCCTTTTGTTTTCCACGGATTCGAGCCCCTCACCCCAAGCACACTGTCACCTCCTTAGCTCTTTGCTGTCTCCCCTCGTCGTTCTGTGCCACATGCAACCCTTTGTCCGTGGAGCACAAGAACCTAAAATCCTGCCAAGACCCCATCACCTATGGCAACAAAAGTACTCATCTATAATTTCTTCAGCTATCTTGGGGGAGCACCTACGGCTCACAGCAGAATAAGGCAAAGTTCAACTAAAATAAATCCGTAAGATGGTGCAGTTCAGAATTAGATAGGTTTAAAAAGAAAGAAAGCTAGTGAGCAATTTGTATTTCCATTATTTTATAACAACGTGTCAAACCTATTGCCATATTTTCTGTATCAACAGTCCTCAATTTAACAGTGGTTCAACTTCCAGTTTTTCCACTTCATGGCGCAAAGGTGCGAGACACTCCGGAGCTTTTCCAGGCAGACGCGGGGGACCCTGGGCAGTGGCTCACACTTGGCTCTCTGCCACGTCCTGGGCACCGCACTGCGTTGCTGAGGTACAACGTACAGTATTATACACTGCATCAGTCCCTGAATTGATGCCTGGTGTCTAGTGCAGCCCATCTTTCCTCCTGTATCCTCACACGATGGACAGCAGAGGGAAAACACCTTACTTTTCTCCCGACAGGTATTCTCTCAGCACACAGAGAGGCTGAGGCAGGAGGATCGCAAGTCTGAGCCCAAACTGGACAACCTGTATAGATATGTTTTAAATATTTCTCATTCACACTTGGTTAAGTCCTTGAACGTGGAACCTGCTGACACGAAGTTTTGTGCATGTGACTTCTGTAATCAGCATCTATTGTTCTATTCTGGCAGAGATTATATGGTTTCCCCCCTCAACAGCAGACCCCATGTGCCTGGGCCTGGGTCAGCTCGAAAAGAAATGTGGTAGCTGTTAGAGACACAAGCTCAGTGAACTTGGCCCAGGCAGGACTGAGGCTACAGCTGCTGCCACACGTGTCCACAAGGGTTAGACCGTGACACAGAATGGGACCATAGACATGAGATGCCAGCGGAGAAAGGGTCCCTGTACTCTGCTAGGCTCGGGTCGGGAGGATCTGCAGAATTTCTCTAGAATGCATAGCTGTCGGTTATAATGTTTCCCAGATTCCACTACAAGAACCTCTAGACAAAATCTTTCATTTGGTCATAATTATTTGCAAATTATTTTTGAAAATTGACACATGTTTTAACAGAAGAAAACTTTCCTCAAACTATCCAGTTCATGGTACAGGAGAAGGCAGTGGAGAGAAGCTGCTATAATTAATAGTCATGTTGTTAAGTGAATTATACAATATTAAAATATCACCAAGGGGACAGAACCAGAGATAAATGTCCTCATCAGGACTAGATGGAGCTCTTAGGAGAGAACCATGTTATAGAGTCCTTTAATTTAAAAAATTGCATTGCCAGGGCCTAATACTGTCAGAAAGACAAATACTCTGGCTCAGTAAGAAATATAGATTTAGCGGATTGTACTTACAGCCCAGCACAGGACTGTCCATCACTGTCAGGGGGAGCGTGGCCTGGCCAGCTGCAGGGGTGCAGAGCAAAGGGGCCTCGAGCCCACCGAGCCTGGTGCTGAGGGCCCCTCTCCGCGCACCAGCCTTGGGCGCTCGGGCTCCGGATGAGCCCAGTTTAGCGCAGGTTTCCTTGTTCTCAGGCAGAGTGAGCAGAGACTGTCGTGTCCTGGGGCCGAGGGCTGGGGCCGGTCAGGTGGGAGCGGTGGTAACTGGGAGCCCAGGCAGATGGAGTTGGCACCCGGGCTCCGGTTTGGTTGGTGCCATGATTATACCGTATAGAGTGACACAAGAGAGAGCAGCGTCTACTTCCCGGGGTGCGGCAGCCAGGAAGTCCAGGACCAAGGGGCAGTGGTTCCGGTGCCTGGGAGGCCCCTCCCCCCTCCTTTCCTCATATGATGGACAGCATCATATGATGGACATGTCTCCTGACACAGTCACTCTTTCCAGCACAGTCACTCAGGTCCAGCTCAGCACAAAGGACCTAGGTTCCATCCTCAATTTTGAAAACAAACGGCACTACCTCATCAAGGGGCGTAATAGCCTCCCAAAGCCCCCAACCACCACACACCCACTGGGGAACAGAGGCCTGAAGGGGGGAGGGCTCGGGGCACCCGCGCCCGCAGCAGCTGGCTTCCGTCTGCGCATGCTCATGACGCTGGCTCCGCAGGCTCTCAGAGTGGCGGAGCTTGGGAAGGCCCCTCTGTGGCAGGGCCCAGGGCCCAGGCCTCAGAACATGGGGAATAAGGGCGGCTCCTGTCACACATTCCCAGGCCCTGCTCGCCCCTGTGCTGCGGAGGCCCTGACCCCGGGGCCCACACAGCTGTGGGGAAGGCGGTGACAGAGCCTGAAAGGAGGGGGCCCTGCACCGCGGAGGGAGACCCACGTGGTCCAGCTGCGCCCGTGCGGGTCGGGTGACAGCCGCCTTCCACCCCTTCTCATGTGGACTCCGGTCACCGCGCCACGAGTGAGGCCTCACCTCCTCCCAAGCTGCTGCCCAGGGCTCCAACAGCAGAGCGGGCCAGAGAGACGGCCAGGCCTGGGAGAGATGAAGGCTCAGTACCCAGGAGGAAGCTGGGCCCAGCAGACCAGGCCTCCCTGTGCTCTCTGCCCTGTACCCGGCAGAGACTGCAGGGGGGCAGCACGAGGCTGGAGCAGACTCCGCTCCTGCGCTGGACAAGGGCTGCCCTCCCTCCCTGTCCCTCCTTGCAGAGAAGACCCCCTGCTGCCCCACACAAGCCTATCGAACCCAAAACACTGTTGGGCATAGTGGCACTTTGGGAGGCATCTGAGGGCTGCGCCCACTGGCAGGGGCTGTGGCTGGGGTGCTGAGGGTCACCCCCTCGCTGAAGCTCAAAGGTCAGCCCGCTGGGCCGGAACTGACAGAGATGCTGAAGAGCGGCTCCTTAACCACGACACTGCAATGGGGAGGAGGTTGCCGAGCCTCAGTGAACCCGAGGGGCCGAATGAGAGACGGGGCCAGCCCCCAAGGCTGCCACGCAGAAAACAGGGCAGCACTTACAACGTGCTGCCATCACAACGCCTCAACTAGCTCAGCCTTTCCCTGACCCACTCAGGCAGCTGCGCTCCTGCCCAAACGGGCGATTCGGTACTTCAGATCCACCCAGCCTCTGCTTTCTCCTTCTTTTTCACAGGCGTTGGAATGGAAAGCACGGGGAAAATCCTGAGAAACTGTCCCTCACGCCCGGTGGCTGAATTATCTCCCAAAGCACACTGCTGTCACCCAGGGAGGCTGGGCTCACTGGGTACCACTTCCGGGCCAGTCAGGTGGGTCAACGTGACCAGCGGACGCTGGATACGGTGCTTTTTACTGAGTGTGAAACAGAGAGGACAACTCTCTGTGTGGATCTGCTCCTCTGCCTCTCTCTCTTCCCGTCCCTCCTCTCCCTCTCCCTCTCTCTCTTTCTCTCTCTCTCTCTCTCTCTCTCTGTCCCTCTCTCCTCTCGTCCCTCTCTCTCCCTCTCTTTCTCATGGGGCTATGATCCCATGCAATATCACAGTACCAGCTTTCTATCACTAGAGCAAATAGCTAAGAGAATCAACTTGGAAGGAGAAAAGACTGGGTTTTGGCCCAGAGTTTGGGGTACAGCCCATAGGTTCTCTTGCCCTGGGGCTGTGCAGAAGTTACCGTGATCGCTCCTTCATGTTGGGGAGAAAAAGAGGAAGAGACCAGGGCCCCCTGGCTTCCCAGACACATCCGCAGTAACCTAAAGGCCTCCCACCTGGCCCCGCCTCTCTGGGATTCCACTGCTCCCTTAGGGATTAAGACTTTAACACACCGACTCTGGGAGACATGAGAGCGCCAGACCATAGCCCCCCGGAAGTCAGACCCACGTAATGAGCCGAGCTCACTCATCTCTACCCAGTGGGTGTCCCAGCGCCCCTCACGCATCCCAACAGGCCGTGGGAGCGTGAGTGCTCTGTGGGAGCAGAAGCCGTGAGCACTGCTGCGGGGTGAGCAGAGCGCGCAGCTGGCCCATGAGGCCGCACACAAAACCACTTTGCTTTTTAAGGCTTGGTAAGCTGCAAGCAGAACATTTCAAATAAAATGACAAAGTAGCTCACACCCATTCTCTGCTGCTTCGATGCAGATATTGTTTTTGAGAACTGTGGTCTTTATTGTTCTGTTAAAAACACAGTAGAAATTAGATGCAGTCACCTGCAGAGAAGACCACAGGCTGCCTGTGTGTGGGAGAGTGACAATGGCTCAGCTCCCCCCTCAAGGGGACTCTGAGGGGAAGGGACTCCAACTGCATGTGTGCTAGAAGGGGCTGCTGATCTCAGTGGTCCACAGCTTGCAGGCCTGAAGGCCACTGTAGCAGTCCGAAAGCGGTGTTATCTTACCAAATGTATGTTGGATAACAGCCATGGTGCACATAGAAAAGGTTTACAAGCCAGAACTCAGAACATGTCTTCCAAGACAGAGTCAGGCTGCAAATGTGTAGCTCAAGCTCCGGGACCCGCTGGCTCCGCTGGGCAGTCGGGCCTTGCCGCCTGGCACAGACATGTCTTGTGTGTGCTGGGCTGTCCGTCAGTAGGAGACACAGAAATCCTGACTGACTGGGGCTTTCTTCGGGTTCTTCCATCTTTCTGAAATACTATTTTTCCTGCGTAGCTGTGTCCATAACACTCTCCTATCAACTCCGCTGCTCTTGCAGGGTGACCTTGTTGTTTCTGTGGCCCCATCCAGCTCACAGTTTATATAAATGCACACACTCCGGGCTCATCACACAGGCGGGATCCTGCCTGTCCAGACCTTTCCCAAGATGCACCCACTGCCACAAGCGCATGCCTGGCCTCCTCGCTCTTCCCCCCTTCTCTGCCTCCTTGGCACCGTTGCCAAGGCCGTGCCGATCCCCACCCATGTGTCTCCACGGCTCTTTGCTTCTTTCACCTGTTGACCTGCCCTCACCAATCTTTCATCACTGCCTGCCTGTTTACTCCCATAACATTCACCTTTCTGCCATCTTCCAGATTTGAGCTCTTCAAATTGCCAAAAGGATGCTTTTACTAAATTCCAAGTCTGGGCCAGGGTTTAGCTCAGTGGTTCCAGCCTCTGCCTGGCAAACGTGCAGTGCAAAGTTCTATCCCCCGTACCACATTATTGTGGTGCTGGTTGTAGTGGCTCAGTCCTGTAATCCCAGCACTCGGGAGGCAGAAGCAGGAGGATTGTTGTGAGTTTGTGGCTTGCCTAGGCTACATAGTGAGCTCAGGGCCAGCCTGAACTATAAAGCGAGACCCTGTCTCAAAAAAAAAAAAACAACTAAACTGCAAGTCTGCTATTGCAGTCCTGTTTAAAATCCTCCTCTGGACATCCACAGCCTATACAATAAGCTTTGACATTTTAATCGATGAATGATGTCCTTCTGGGCCTAGTCCTGATGCTTTCTGTAGCCTTCCCTACATCCCATCTGCCCCCAGCCCTAGTGGAAATTACAGCACAGACAGGCCTTGCTTGTCCCACTTTCCCACTTGGGAGCTGCTTCCCTAAGCTCCAGCTAAGTCCTTCTCCTCTGTCAGGACTGAGCCCCTCCCTGCCTGCACCTGTGCTGCCTTTTCTGTAACAAGTCACGCGCCCCGCCTCACCTCGCCACAAGGGCCACTGGTGACAGATCAGAGGGGTGACACACAGAGGAGATGCGGGCAGAGACACAGACACTGTGTGCTCAGGTTCCAACCAGAACTGTTCAAGAGCACACCTGTCCGAGTCAGTGTGGCTGACTCAGAACTCTAGAGAAACTAGACAACAAGATTATTGCGGGTCTTTGAAAAGTTCTCATGAATTTCTGGGGCTCTGATGTGCAGAGTAGACCAAGAAAGGCCTAAGAATGCCCTGTGCAGCCACCTGTGATCGGCCTTGAGTTTCAGCACCAGTGGGAAGTGAGTTACAGGCACAGCTGTCAGCTGTCTAAGCATCGAAGTCACACTTGGAGAATCACTGGTTCAATAAACTTAAGGAAATTTTCCAATCTCCAACTGATCACTAAGCTAACTGATCAGAAACTTCGCTGGCCACAGAACCGAGAAAACTCCCTGTTCATAATCAGTCTGGAAAGTCATTAAACAGCAGCAACAAACGTGGAGGCAGAGAAGGATCTAATTTACAGTTTCACGTGTTGTATTATTTTTTTAACTTCTAGTTTTCCACAAAGAATACAAGAAAGACAAAGAAAAACAAAAAAATGTAGAAACTAACATGGAGGAATCCAAGACTAACTTGTAGGAAGTCAAAATGTTGGATTCAGAAGACAAGAACCTTAAATCATCATTTAAAAGATGTTGAAAAATGAAAGCAAATATTGTCTGAAGAATAAAGACATATGAGAATGATGCTTTGTGCTGGAGATTATATAAATAAAATTTATAGAGCCTGTAGTCTAGAAACTAGAAGAAGTAGACATTATCTTTAATAGAACTTCCGAATTTGAAGATTACAAAACAGAAACTGCAGAATTCACTAGAACTCATCAGGAGATTTGCTTCATCCAACAGAAGGAAAGTATCTGTAAACTGGAAGATACGTAAGTGGCACCTAGTTACTCTAAAGAATAAAAAGAAAAGAGGGAGGACGATGAACAGAGCCTCCCAGACCTGGCAGACGCAAAAACATCCCCGTATGCACAGGAGAGGACGCCAGGGAAGGGACGGGAGAGAAAGGGGCGGAGAGAAAATGAGGGACCTGGTGACAACACCCGCCCAAAGTTCACCTCGAGTGAATCAGCACATCCAAAAGGCCACCGGACACCGAATGGGATGAACACAAAGAAACGCGCGTCCCACGTGCAGGCATGTCCCAGTCACACTGTCCGGGGACGACGGAGACACCCACAAGCAGGGACTCACTAAGTCGTTACGTGTCATACAGGAACAGCTGACGTCTCCCAGCCACCACGCCAGCCACAGGAAAGTGGAATAATGTGTTTGAAGTGCTGAAAGAAGAGATAACCAATGGAAATCTACATCCAGCAGAACTTATTCAAAAGTGAACGAGACATTTTGATATTCCCAAGCTTTAAAAAACTAAGAAAATTCGTTACAAGATATTCCTCACAAGAAATACACGAGGCATCTTTCATATAGAAATATATTGAGTTCTACCTAAAGATATAATTAGCCTGGAGAAATAAAAAACAGTGATAAAGAGCATATAAAAAACAGTGTAACTCTTATTATTTATTACCTTTTGTTCTATATAATCTATAAGGGAACTGCATAAACAATAATGTTGAACTGTATTTACAGCAAGAAAAAAAGAAACTTCCTATGTTCATAAAGAATTAATATTATTGGGCCAGGGACTTAGCTCAGAGGTTCCGACACCTGCCTTGCAAGTGGAAGGGCCAGGGTTTGATCCCTGGTAACCACATATAACAATGCCGGTAAGGAGACTCACATCCACCATCAATCAGACAGAGCCACATACCAAAGTGGTGGCTCAGGCCTATAATCCCAGCACTTGGGAGGCAGAGGCAGAAAGACTACTATGAGTTCAAGGCTGAGCTCAAGGCCAGCCTGAACTACAAAAGTGAGACCCTGTCTCAAAAAAAAAAAAAAAAGATAAGAAAAAAATTAATATTATTAAAATGCTCATACTCTGGGAATTTAGCTCAGTAGTCCCAGCAACTACTTGGCAAGTGCAAGGTCCTGAGTTTGATCCCCAGTACTACATACCACAATGTCGGATGTAGTGGTTCATGCCTATAATCCCAACACCTGAGAGGCAGAGACAGGAAGACTGCTGTGAGTTTGAGGCTTCTTGGGCTACATAGCGAGCTCAGGGCCAGCCTAACCTACAAAGCAAGACCCTATCTCAAAAAAACTAACTAAATAGATAAATAAAATGTCCATGCTTCCTAAAGTAATGTACAGAATCAATATAATCATCAACAAAATTTTTCACAAAAAAATAATCTTAAAATATATTAAGGAGCAGAGAAGTCTTCAATTAGCCAAAACAGCTTTAAACTAAATGAATAATACTGGATGCATCACATTCCCTTAGTCATTAATTAAAGACATAGTGTCTAAAACACTATCATGTTGACATAAAACAGACATGCACACCAGCAGAAAAGTACTGAGCCCCCAGAAATGACCCTGCACCTGCACAGTAGCCTGAATGCCAGCAAAGGAGCGAAAAGCATGCTTCAGAAAAAGAACCGTCTCTTCAGTCAGCGATGCTGGAGAAGCTGGGTATTCACGTCAGCTCACAATGGACTAAAGACTTAAGTGTAAGACCTGGAACAAGAGAAGTACTGACAGAAAATGCTCCAGGAGAGCAGAATAGGCAGGAATTTTTTTGGACAAGATTCCAAAAGTACACAAAACAATAACAACAAAAAAAGATGTGTACCAATTATACATCTTTTTTTTAAAAAGAAAAAATTAAAAAGAAGACAGCCCCCTTAGACCTGGCAATGTGGTTTTGGGAGGTAGGTCAGATCAGAGCTCTTCATGAGTATGTGCGAGCCTGTGTTCAGCCCTCAGCACCGCAAAAAACATAAAATGGTCAATAGATTCATCTAGACTTTCCTCCAAAGAAGACATACAAGTTGCCAGTAAGTTATGAAAAACGAGCTCCACACCTGTAACTATCAGTAAAATGAAAATCAAAACCTCAACAGGATATCACTTCACTAAAGAGTGGCTATTATGGAAAAGACAAAAAATAAACATTCCTGGCAAATATGCTGAGAAAAGGGAGCCTTTCACACCACCGGTGAGAACGTAAATTGGTGCTGCCTTTGTAGAAAACAGTACGAAATTTTCCTGAAAATTAAAAATAGAGCCTGAGATCCGGCAATCCCACCACTAGGACTGTATGATTTAGTCTAAAACATCCTCCAGGCCTCCTGTGGAGGAGTCCGTGGCTGACTTCCCTGTAGCAGTGGGCCCTGGCTGAGGTGGTCACTGCGGGCGACCCGGACAGTCCCCGGATCCTTCCTCCCTGTCCCTTCCCGGTGGCCTCGGGTTGAGTAGCTTCCCTCCTCCCGACCCTTCCACCATGTGATTCTGCCAACCGTGGACTTAAACCACGAACTTGAAGAAGCCTCTCCTTCCTGCTGGTATTGAGGGCGTGGTCCCAGAGGGGGAAGTGGCCAAGACATTCACACATATCCACCTGCCTACGCGGGAGGAGCTTCGCGTATGACACATACATCCCTGTGGATGGCAGCCAGCCACGGCAAGGAACGATGTGCTGAGCAGTCACACAATGATGAGTGGAAGAAGCCAACCCCGACAGACCACAGAACGTGAGATTCCACGATATGAAATACCCATGAAGGAAAACCCCACACACAGATTAGTGGCCGTCAAGGGGTGTGGAGGCTGGCAAGGGGAGTGCCAATCGGCACTAGGTTTCGTCTGGCGAGATCATTTCCTAACAGAAGATACACCTGAGTCATTTGTAGGAAAATGTATGCACTTGTAGAACATCATGTTAGGTGAAATAAATCAGGCAGGTGAGCTAAAGTTCCAAGTGGCTTCTCATGCACGAGAAACCCAGATTGCAAATAAAGAGCAAATTAAAAGAGAGATAGGGGCTCGGGATTTAGCTCAGTGTTTCCGGTGCCTGTCTTGCAAGTGCAAGGACCCGGGTTCGATACTCGGTAACCACATACAATACTGGGCGTGGAGACTCATGCCCAGTAGCAATCAGCACCACATACCACAGTGCCGGGCGTGGTGACTCACGCCTGTAATCCCAGCACTCGGGAGGCAGAGGCAGGAGGATTGCTGTGATGTGAGTTGGATGCTGAGCACAGGGCCAGCCTGAACCACAAAGCGAGACCCTGTCTAAAAAAACCTAAAAAAAAAAAAGAGAGAGAGAGAGATAATAAGAAGTGAGGAGATAGGACTTCCTCAAGAGAAGAGGAACCGGACGGTGGATGAAGAGGAAGAGAAGAGAATGGCAAAGGGATGGAGATGTGCTGTGTGTGTGGACTGGCGGCACAGTGTAAGGGCCAGCCAAGGGAAACAGTCATGGTGGCTGCAGGACTCTGCAGGTAACAACCACTGACGTGGACACTTGGAGAGGACGGGTTTCACGTTATGTAAACTACATCTCAGAGGGCTGTTATGAAAAGTGGAATCTGACTACTGGACTTGACCAGCAAGTGACCTCAAGGCTGAGTGACCACAGAGACAGAGGTCCACGTGCCACAAGCCCATGGCCATGTAGGAAGCGCCATGAGCTACCCTTCTGTCGCTTTCCTCCTCCGCTTACCGTTTCCTCGACGTCTCACTGCGGCCATCACCCTACTTGTCTCCCTTCTCACTCTCGGTTGGATGTACTGCACCTGCTCTGGGCTGCACACACCCACAATGGGCCTCGTGTCCTCCCGCAAGCACAGGTCTGCACAGCACACTCAGCTTTGCACACACACCAGGTTTGAATATGCAAGCGCCCGCCACGGTCAGCTCACTACAGAGGCGCTCTGACTTGAGATTTCAAGCGAGCCTGTGCCACGTTTACTCAGCGTTCAACATGCAAACAACCGGCAGGTCTATTTTTGACTGTAGGAGCCCAGCCAGGAATCATAACAGGCACTTCAGTTCTGCGGGCAGAAATACTGCAGAAAGAGCAGGTCTATTATACGGCTGCAGATTAGATTTGGCAGGTGCTTCCAGCCGGAGAAGGAAGCCATTATATTACTAGAAAGGGCATACATTTACCCAGCGATTCATACGCTAGAAAGGGAGCCAGAAGTTGGGAATTAGTAAACAGAGCAGGGCCTCTTGCAAAGAGTCTGGCATCACACCAAGATCTAATAATAGAAAGAGAACATGCGAAGCAGGCCCGCGAGGCCCAGCTCGCGACTGAGCTTGCTCTGCCCCCGAAGCGGCCCAGCTCAGTTCTGCTTCGGACCGTCGCCCAGCGGTTCCCCTTCCTACGTCCCAGATCCCTCTGGCCGATCTCCTGCACAACGCAGACATCTGTCCATACAAGCAGTGTGTGGAATCCAGGAGATCCTGGCCACATCGGCAAGGAAGCCCCTTCTCTCACATCTCCCTGGAGAAAGACTTCTTGTGACATCTCCTGTGACTGTGTAGCAAGCCTTCAGGTAGTTGAGTAAACTATGCTCCCCACCCCACCTACTAGGCCCCGCCATCAGAGGCCACCTCTTCCCCGGAAGACCCCGGCCCTCAGAAGCCTCCCCAGCGGCGACCCTCCCTGTGTGCCCAGCGGCGACCCTCCCTGTGTGCCAAGCCAGACCTGCATGATGACTTCTGCCCCAGAAACTACAGGACATATGCCACCTCTCTTTTTGTTGAGTTATGACATACACTCCAAACACAACAGTCCTTTTTGGTTTTTTTCCTCTTTTAAATGTTTTTACAATTAACTTTTACCGTCATAAAATACACACAGTGAAATTTCCTGCCTTGTGTACGTGAGGCACAAGTGATACCAGTGATATAAAGTATATTCTTCTTGCTGCAGGCGTATTGGCACCAGCTATCTCTGCACCTTCCTGGGTTAGCAGGACCTACGCTCGTCTCACACCACGTCTGGTCTCCATTGGGCTATTTTCAGTCTCTGACTGGTCTAGGTACCTTGTCTAAGTGTAACAATGAAGGTGTTTTTCTTTATGTGATTGGTTGTCTCATCCTTGAGCACAGGGTCCTTGGCTTTCTTCCATGCTGGGACCTGCCCAGAGTCCTTTCTAGTTTAAGGAAAAGTAATTTTCTGTGTGTATCTATCACACCTTCTTACCTGTCCACACAGCAGACACCTACATACCTCCACATCTCAGCTGTTGTCAATAATGCTGGTGTGTATGGGAATCCACAATATCCTTTCAGGGCTCTGATCCAGTGTTTTCTGCACAAACTTGCTGGATTTTACGGTAATTCTGTAGGAACCTGTCACAATGTTCAAGTGACCATACCAGTTTACCATCCCACCAACAATACGTGAGGATCCTCATTTTTCTGCTGTTCACTAGCATCTACTCTTTCCTGCCGTGGGTGGCAGATGGCCTGATAGGTACAAGGTGGACTTGCAATGGGCTGCGATATTCATTTCCCTAGTAACTAGTGCCATACTTTGGATCTTGAAGGTCTCCCAGAGATCCATATTTGGATACCTTCTCCCTGGGGTGGTGCCACAACAGGTGAGGTCTCCTTAAGGCTCAGGTTGCTGGGATCCAACCCCGGAGGCTTTGCTCCAGGAGACAAAACCCCCCCAGGTGAGCAAACACCACCGTAGGTTCCCTGCCTTTCTTCGGCCTCCCCTGCGTCTGACTCATGGTGAGGCCTGGGCTCTCTTGCAGGCCCTGTGGCCTCGAGAGCCCCCGCTCGGCTCGTCCACCCCTCAAAGGCAAATTCCACCCCACCTCCCCCTGGAGACCAGACTCGGGCTCCAAGAAGCCCAGGCCACGCTCTACACTCACTTTCCCACCTCGTCTGGGGCAGCCAGTCCGTGCAGCTTCTGAACTCGGACAAGAAGAGCCCACACGTCTCAGGTCTCTTTAGATTTCCACAGAGAGATCTGACCAGAAACAGAGGAGCAAGTGCACAGGTCCTTGCAGCCAGCGGGTGAGAGACCAGCTTCACATCTGAAAGCGGACGGCCTCTGTCCTGGCCAACGAGGCCAGCTGCGCAGGCTGGGGCTGGAGCTGGCGCGGCAGCGTTCCCTCCCTGCTGCATTGTGCAGCCCGTCCTGGCTGTGACCATGGCTCCTGGTTGTGGCTCTAACGGCCCCTGCTGCCTGTGAAAAGCACAGATATTCGCCAGCCCTGGCCACGCAACTTCCACTGCTGCCTCTGACCTGAGCCTATGGGGTGAGGCAACGATTAGATTAAAGCCTCAGCTCAAAACAGACCATAGGCGCTGGAGTCGCTGGTGTGGGAACTATTTTTACTCTCTTTAAAGTGTTTTCCAGCCGGGTCTGCAGAGGGGCTTTCAACTGCAGCTGCTGCTTTTCAGGGAGCTGCAGACCCCGAGACTGAGCTCTCTCTTTATAGAGGACAGTTAACATGGTCAGGAAGCAGAGATTGACCGGACTGATTGTACAGTCATAGGGGACTGTCCTTTTCTAGGGTGAGGCTAGCCTCCAAGCCAGAAGCTAATGATGCTCTCTGAATGGGGTAGCCACACATTTTCCCTGGAGCCCCATTTCTTCGGGAAATTGATGAGGCTAGGTTGGATCTGAAATTCTGTTTGGTCGCTGGTGTCAGAGGAGGTAGGAGCGTACTGTGTCGCTGGGACACAGTCCAGCCAGCAAAGACCTTAGAGGAGAGGGCCACTGTGGCTCGGAGCATGTGTGGCTTCAGTCTCAGGTTGGCCCAGCCCCTGAGCCTTAAGTGGCGACACACCACTTACTCATGGTGGCCTGGAAGCAGACAGAGGGTGGAGGAGAAGGTAGAGGACCCACGACCACCACATAGTCGCTCGAGAAGCAGGAGGTGGCTGGGGCGCGTGGGCAGCGCCTGCTGACTGAAGGGCCCTTAGCCACGGTCTGCAGCGACAGCTCCCAGCAACACCCAGGATCCGGCCCAGCCCACACCTGCATCTCTGATCTCCTCACAAAAGAACGTGCGGAGCCTGGCACCCAGGGCCAGTCCTTAGCAGTACACTGAGTGTCCCTGGACCAGCTGTCAGGGCAGATGAAGGGTGGCGGCAGTGCACATGGCAGGGTGGCCCTCTCACGCTCACTGCAATCAGCTCTGCGCCTGCAGGACCCAACTTCTCCTTGGCTCCTCCTCCGCCTCTTCTTCCTCCCCCTCTTCCCTGCCCCTCCCTCCTTCCTTGAAATAAACAGCACCTTCCACATCACCAGCTGTCAGCTCCACCGCCAGCCTGGCTCCACTGATGGCACTGAGCCCACTGGGTTGGGATCCACACTGATTCACGTGATTCACTCACGTCCTCCAACCGAGCGCAAGTCGGAGGAGTCCCAGTCTGAGTTAAGGTCTCACTGTTACCTTCGAGGCCTCATCCCTGACCCCTAACTCCCCTCCCCCCACCCCACCTCCCACAGCACCAGAGACAAGAGGGCAGTTAGACGCATGGTGGTCGGAGGGCTAAGGTGAAATGATATGAAAATGGTTACATTTAAATAAGTAAGGAAAGTGAAGGGGGAGGGCCAGAGAGAAAATCCCCCCTAGAAATAAACAGAGGGGCCAGAAGGCTGCAGGAATTTCCAGAACCCTGGATACAGCAGGCCGGTGACAGTGACAGAGCACAGAATAACCAGTCAGAGCTGCGTATGGTGGCTCAGGCCTGTAATCTCAGCTCTTGGGAGGCAGAGACAGGAGGTTTGCTGAGAGGCAGAGACAGGAGGATTACCAAGAGTTCAAGGCTGAGCTCAGGGCTGGCCCAAACTATAAAAGTGAGACTCTGTGTCAAAAAAAAAGGATAACCAGTCAGATATCTCTGAAGCATCATCGGGGAGGGAGGGTCCTCAGAAGCCACCTGGCTTCCACAAAGGCTGGCAGGAACCAGCCCTGGAGAAGCCGAGCGGAAGAGGGCTACTGCAGCCGCAGTGGAGTCCTAGGGGAACATCACATGGAGGAGTCTGTGCAGGAGCAAAGCGGCTCAAAGGGAAGAAAAGTGCAACAGGGCCCCCGCATGACCCCGGAGGAGCTGCGCCACGTGAGTGTGGGCCCCGCCCGAGAGTCAGAGCCCGGCCCTGCGACGGCCTCAGCCCAGGCGCAGCTGTTGTTCCGGAGGAAGTGTGCTGACCAGGGCGGTGCGGCTGGGCCACGACTCGTGCTATGCGAAACCTCCGTGGGTGTGACGGACAGTCAGAGCCTCACGTTGCAGAGAGGAGCACCCGGCCCGGTGCTCACATGGCGACAGACCTGGATAACGCAGGCCAGGACATTATCCAGGCTCAGCTCAGCGGTCCAACGCTGCACCCACCACAGTCAGGGCCCAGTGGGGGATACAACACAGGACGCCATGACTTACAGGAAGGAAGGCACCGGGCTCTGTGTCCAGTGGCCTCAGTCCACGGCCAGCGGCGCCAAGACAGGGTAGCAGGCAGAGCAGGCACAGGGAGCGCTGGCTGCCGAGGGATGAAGGGAGCCAGGGATGAAGGGGTCCTCCCGGTCAGCCTGCCAGCCCTCCAGCCAGTCTGCCGCCCCACCATCGACTCCTGAGACTTCTGAGGGCCGCCTTACACCTAAATCCCAGCACGCTCTCGTACTTTTTCAATCCTTCATTCTGAGATTGCCTTTCAAAACTGTCCCCCACAACTCCCGGACATCCACAGAAGGGTGACATCCACCATTGCTGCCCCTCACAGGGACACCGCACACACAGGGCCCGGGTAAGGAAGTCTGCGTCTCCCACCAAGCAGGTGGGAGAACGCTGCCTCCCAGCCTCACCTCGACAATGCTCCTGACTTGCACCTCTGTCTGCTGCTCTCTCCCATTTTTTCTGCATGTGGCCAAAGAAGCTCTCCCAGCCCCGGCTGGAAATAGACGGGGAAAATCCTCATAGCTCGGCTCCTGCCAGAGCCTCAGCTCGGTCATGGAATGAGCCCTAAGGAATAAGGCTGGCATTTCCCATCGGGAAGTCACCTCGTCCATGCTGAGTGCCCTCCCCTCCATCCCCGGACCAGGACAAGTACAGAACTAGGCCTCCGCCTCCCTAAGGGGGCCGCCGCCCGCAGGAGACGTGAGCACGCAGCAGATCTGCTCGTCGGCAAAGGTCTTTCCATTGCTGCGCTGTGTCTTTGTTTTTTGCAGAGCCAGACAGGATAGCTAGATGACATGCAGAGGGAGTGACACAGCTCCTTCGTGACTCCCCAGACGCATCTGTCCGCCTGTGGTTCCCGCAGCGTGCAAAGCCACGAGGTGGAACAGCTGCTCCTAGAAATGCACGTTGCGTTCTTCCTCGCAGTCTGGCTGGCTGGACCCTGTCCCTGTCCCCATTTCAGCTATGAAATTTTGTCGCATGCATTCCAAACTCTTTTGTTCTTATTTTTCTAAGATTTGTCCTAATTGCCAAGCTGGGCGATTATTTCTAGAACAGTGCCGGCTTATTAAGTGCCCTGAATCTCATTCACATTGACACAAGTGCCTGGGACTTGAACACAGTGACCCCTTGAAGCATTCTTGGGTCAAAGGAGGACCTGTCCCAGGTCGGTCGGTACAGGACTGTGATCCTCACACTCCGAGAGGCTGAGGCAGGAGGCCCTCAGTGCGACGCTTTGCATATGCTGGAGCTGCACAGCTGGGTGCACATCTGTAACCCCCTCGCTGAGTGACCAAATCCCTCCTCGCTGGGTGAGTTCAGATGCGCTTTGCTTCCTCTGCTGCTGGGAATCAGAAAGTGGCTACTCTGAAGGCTGAGGCAGAAGGGCTGAAAGTTCAAGTCCAGCCTGGGCAGCTTAGCCACTTAGCAAGACTTGTCTCGCAACCAAAAATGAAAAAAAGAGAAGGGATGTACCTCAGTGTCAATGCCTGGAGTCCAGTCCCGTACTGCAAGAACGGTAATAATAATAAAGTAGAGCCAAACCATAAGAGCACAGCGCAGCAGATGGAAGCATCACCGTGAGTGTGTAGGAGACACCCACGTGGACCCAAAGCCAGCCCTGCCCATGCCAGGCATCTGTGCTGCCCCTGTTGGCCAACAGGATAGCTAGGACCAAGAGCTGCAGGATGGGTGGCTTCAAAGCCACACGCACCCTCTGCCAACCCAGCACGATGCCCGCCTGTGAGCCGGTGCAGGCAGAGCTGGCTTCTGAGGCTGAGGGGCACTGTACCACTGGCCCTGTCTGGCCCAGGCATATGGGCACCTCCTGTGTCCCACACCTCGTACAGCCAGTGCTTCCTGGCATAGATGCAGGGTCCCCAGGCAACCTCACCTCACGTCACCACCTTCCCAGACTCTAGCTGAACCGAGTCCGACTCCCGGGGCTGGGAGCGAGGAGGACAACCCAGGAGGAGAGACACATTCACCCACTGTGCACCCTCGATGTGCGGCATCCAGGGACCTCTCTCTGCAGCTCTGTCCAGTAAAGGAAAAGGAGCAAGGACAAAGATGACTGCTCTGCCCGGCCCCTCTGCAATCCCTTCTCAGATGGGCGAACATCACTGTCAGCCACCGGGGTGGCATTCAGACCTGCTGTGCCTGTGGGGGAACCACCAGCCTGTCCTTGTATCACAACTACTCCCCTAAACATGCACTGGCTGCCTGGCAGTGGCTGTCCAAGATGCAGTGCTCACCAGGGGACCGGGGGGGTTTCCTTTCCAGCGTTACAGATTGAAGCCAGGGTCTGTGCACTGAGCTACACCTTCCATTTTTTTATTTTTTTATTTAGATATAAGTTTTCCTAAGTGGCTAATTGGCCCAGGCTGGGTTCCAGATCCTTCCAGCTCAGCCCCCAAAGTGCTGGGCTTACAGGTGTGCAGGTATGCAGGTGTGCCCCACCACACCCAGTTTAGACTTCTTTATAAAGACTACTTTACTAGTTACCATAAATTTCAGAGAAAGTAATGTAGACTTGAAATAGCACAGGGTTTGCAATGACGTCTAAGTAAAATACCAGTAAAAATCAAAGAACAGATACTAGTTTTTTTTAAGTGATTTATTAGAAAGGTAGTTTATCCTGGTGTGACACTCAAAACCTGAATGATAACTGTAGTCTTTCTCTGGTTTGCTTCTTACTAAACCTCTCTCCAAAGCCATGAGTCCTCCTGCCTCCTCTGTAAGAAATGCTGAACTTTTATGGATCAGGCATGTGCTAAGAAATAGACATGGAAAGAAGAAGCCACTGCCCTTCAAGAAACCAAAAATCAGAGCAGAAAGTGTAAGATTCAATCATAAATTTAAAAATAAACTTGACTAAAGCATTGTAGACATCGGAATAGGTGAGGGAACAAACTAAAGACCGAAATTAATACAACACTGGACAGGCTCCTGGAGGACCAGGAAGCAGCCCGAGAAGAGGCACGGTTCAGCCAACACAGTCATGGCGCCTCGTGTCCCCTTGTTACAGTTTGGGGGTTGAGGGTCCCATATACCTATGACGGCTCCAGGAGAAGCTACTGGAAGCTTCGGGAGGCAGGGCCGTGAGGGACGTCTGTAGGTGTCGCTGCTCCCACACAGCCACAGCCTCTGTCCCTCCCTCTTTCTCTTTGTCCCTCAGTTGATGGTGTGGGTGGTTTTTACCAGCATGGGCTCTCAGGCCCACAGAGCGCAGACTAACACCTCCCAACTCCAAGACTCCATGACCTTTTCGTCTTACAAGATTATTATCTCAGGTTACAGTGAAGGAAAGCTGACTAACACACTCATACATGTCAGAAACTCTCAAGCCCTGGTGTTACCGAGATGGGCAAGAAAGAAAGGCCTTCTCTGCCTCATGCAAGTCAGATTCTAATTAAGAAGGCAGACTACTAAACAAGCAGTCCAAACAAAGCGTTGGTCACAGTGTAGCTTAATGTTCACGTGGAAAGCCACAGAGATGAAAATCAAATGACCGGTCAAATGCCTAACAAGAGTAAGCACTCAGAAAATGCTACTTTTAATCAGCTAAACATCTTCACTCATGTACAGAGAGAACTTATAAACAACGGGACTTTGCAGAGAAGGTCACCATGGGAAGTCAGCCTAACCTTGAGTTAAGCCGCAAGATCATGCTTCCCATCCCGGAGGACATTTATTTGTCTACCCCAGACTAATTTTTCTCTACTAATTTCACTGTCTAAGAGGCTCATTAAGAGATTTACCTGATCAGACTCAATGTCTGTTTCCTCAGTCCATCTCATTACATTTCCAACACCCCTGGAACTGGCTGAAACATTTGAATTTCATAGCGCCATTAATGCAAATAGAATCTCATCAAGGGCTAAAGATGCCTGGGAGAGCTGGGATTGAATGTCCTCATTTGAATGCATGAGGCAGCGCAGTGCTGGGCTATTTCCCTTGTTGACAGTGTTTCCTTTGGCCAGAGCTGAGATCATCAGAGCTATGTAAAACCAGTGAAAGCATTTCAGTCTCACTAAGTGCCAGGATGAACCAGACCTCTCTGGTCGGCTCCAGACAAGGCCAGTAAACCGTCACGAGGAGCGGAGGTGCACAGGATTTTTAACCTTCCAGGCAACAGTGCAGCCTAAATAAAGACAATTCTTTTAAAATGGAAGGAGAGAAACTACCAAAACAAAAGCAATGAAGAAGAGGAGAAGGGGGGTCAAAAGTACAGCGCTGGAGAGAAAGAGTGGCCTGGAGACCCCAGGAAGAAGAAGAGATGTTTCCGGAACCCCAGCTCCCTCCTCACCCGCTGGGAGACCTAGAAAGGGTCAATCCACACGCCCTGCCTTCACTCTGTGTTGGAAAAAATGGGGATAACGATAATCCATAGCTCATGGCTGCAGTGAAGTCTCAGAAACTGCAAAGACGAGTGCTCTACACGGCACGTGGGGACAAGATCTCAGCAACTGGATCCCACAACGTGCGAAAGACAGGGGAGGCTGCTGATAAATCCAGAACCTTAGCTTCATGGACAATGTTATGGTAAGATAAATGAGTAAGCAATGAAACTGATCCAAAAATAAAGACAAAATAAGTCAAATTATTAAAGAAATTAAAATAATATTCAGAAGTCCACCTACCCTGACCTAAGCACTCACACAAGCATACACAATGAATCAGAAAGGAGCTGATTCTTTCCTCCACAACCAGAGATAAGAGACTTTGAAAAGGCTAATACAGCGATCATACACTTTGGTCCTTATTTACACTTTCAGTTTCTCGCAACAGAGACAAAGCGATATTTACACATGTGCATCTTATTTCACTCAAGAGTATGGTCTCGACATGACTTAATTTACCTCGAAATGTCTCAAGTTTATCCTTCTTGGTGGTTCAGTAATATTTCATTGTATAAAATTTAGAAAACACTTCTTCTGTATCTACTCACCCACTACAAACTTAGCTGCCATAAACATGGGTGTGCCTATATCCAAAGGTATGGTGCTTTTAATAAAGATGAAAGTATGTAACAGGTATTGTGAAGTAGAAAGAAATTATTCGAAAGGGAAGGGTAACTAAAGAGGGGGAAAGAGGAAAAGAAGGAAAAATGGAAACAAAGCTTTTGTAAATAAAGAGGAGAAAAAGGGTTGGACAGGAAAGGAATGGGAAGAAATAAGAATCCAGACATATCATAAAAAGGAAAAAGGAAAAAGGAAAAAGACAGGAAAGGAATGGGAAGAAATAAGAATCCAGACATATCATAAAAAGGTACAAATTCCTTATGATGAATGTGATCATTATGTGTATTTAAAATGTATCAATAAAATTATTTTTTAAAATACTATCCGTATATAACTAGAGAAGAAAAAGAGTGAAATAAAAAGCCTAAAAACATCAACTCATTTTGTGAGTGTGATACCAGAGTTAGAAAATGATAATACAAGGGGACAAAATCAGAGGTCAGTCTCACTGGGAACAAATGAACGAATAATCTGAATAAAAATGCCAGGGGATTCTCTTCCACCATGCGGTAAAAGGCAGATACTACGGTGCGGCTCTGCCCTGAGGGTGCCGGTGTGTCAACAGCAAAAGTCAGTTTCTATAGGATCCACTTTTGCAGATCAGAGAGGAACATCCATCACTATTTCAAATGGTGCAAAAAGGCAAAACTGAATGTTTATTTGTGATTAAAAATGCTCCTAGCGAGCTGAAATAGAAAGGGATTTAGACACTGTGAAACTGTAGCCAACAGTATTCTACAGCAAAGAGCTTGACTCATGGCGACACTCGGCAAGCAAGGCCCTTACACGGAGAAGGGCGCAAGTTCTCACCACTTCCGGTCAGCACGGAACTGCAGATTTCAGCCGAGGCATGAGAAATTTCTCTTTAATGTATATGCAAGAGAGAAGTAGAAATAAGTCAGACTTGGTTTGCAAACAAGATACACATATTGGCAAATAATATGGCCTCTTCAGGAAAGCTAAGAATTAAGCTAGTAAAAATATTTTTTAAAACAACTTCTAGATGCCTGGATGCCAAGTGGACAGACAAATCTCAGTAGTGTCCCTATATACCAAGCAGAAACGAAACATGATAAATTTGTCAAATACAACACTTTCACAAGAACAAAGAAGCCCAGGGCATTTGGAATAAATATTTCTAAAGATGTTCAGAAATTCAATTTTAAAATCGAAAGCTACTTTACAATAAAGAATTACCAATTCAAATGTAGATACATCCTTCAGACTCTCAGTAAGGTTACAGAGGCATTCATTACATAGACATGGGTGCAGTCGTAAGGTACACCCACATGCCGATATAGACAGCACAGGTGACAAATACAGACATGGATGTAGACACAAGTATGGGCTGAGATAATGAAAGGGAACATTAATACAATAAATATATAATTATTCCCCCAATTTATCTCTACATCGACTGAAGTTATTGGCTAAAATCCAGTGAGGAGAGCCAGGGATATAGCTCAGTGGTTCGGGTGTCTGCCTTGCAAGCGCAAGGGCCCGGGTTCAATCTCGGGTAACCACATACAACAATACTGGGTGTGGAGACTCACGCCCATCAGCAATCAGTACCACATACCACAGTGCTGGGCATGGTGGCTTACGCTTGTAAACCTAGCACTCTGGAGGCAGGGGCAGGAGGATTGCTGTGAGTTTGAGGCTGAGCTCAAGGCCTGCCTGAACTACAAAGCAAGACCCTGCCTCAAAGAAAAAAAAAAATCCAGTGAGATAATTTTTGGAACTTGACCAGCTGAGATTTATATGAATGAAGGGCCAGGATAAGTAAGATAATCATAACAAAGAAGAGAAGGAATGTAGGACTTTCTTTATAAGAAATTGCCTTGGTGCATTTGTGCTGCTGACACAAGACACCTCGACTGCAGAATTTATAAACAACAGATGCTCATTTCCTCTGGTCTGGAAGCTGAGAAGGCCAAGACCAAGGCATGAGCAGATGGCCCTGCCGAGAAGATGGGTGAAGAGGGTAGAAGCGCGGAGGGGCGGAAGGGCCCTCGGTTCCCTGCGGCTCTCCCCCAGTTCCAGCCCTGGAACTGACCTCGTGTTTCCCAAAGCCCCACCTCTAGTACTCACTAGTACTACCTAGTACTAACACCGTGTTGCATTTTCTTTTCAACATGAATTTTTGAGGGAACTCATGCATCCAGACCACAGCACACATCAAGTCTCATTCTTAAAGTAAAATATGAAAAAGCCAGGAGAAAATCTCACCAGCTAAAGCATCATCGCTATAACATATTAATGAGTGACAAAGGGGCATTAGGAATCAACAGGAATGGGGTGAATTATTGAGAAAAATGCTAAGGAGATTTGACTATCTGATAGGAGAAAAATATGTAGTAATATACCATGTAGAAATTTTAAAGAACCCATAAACAAACTTCTACACATGAAAATAAATACTTTCAAAGTGTAAGGAGGAGAAGAATATGTCATTATGGCTTTACAAAAGATTAAACAAGATATAAAAAGCAAAAACCTTAAGGCAAAGATTGGTAAATATAACTATATTAAATTTTTTGATTCCATGTTCTTAAAAAATAAGACACAAGCATGTTTACAATGTATAAAATATATATGGAAGAGAGTTGGTACAAAAATATGTAAACAATCATGCATGATATTTTTTAACACCTAAGAAAAATAGGTGATTACCTAAAATAGGTGGAATACCAACAGTCACCAAAGGAAAAATCCAAAGAGCCAATAAATATGAAAAGATACTCAAACTCAGAGAACACTAAAATTATAATGTACTATTTTACACCCAATGACCTTGGTGAAAATTCAAATGTGGGAGCATCTTGGTGAGATTCTGAGGAAATAAAACTTGTGGAAGGATAAATTCTTACAGATTATCTTGTGGCCAACTTGAAGTGGTCTAACAAAGTTAAAGTTGTGTGTACGTTTCACATTCTAATTCTCTTCCTAGTAGTTGTCCTAAAATACCTTTAAATTACATCCATAAAGCTATCTAAAAGAAAAATATTTGAGTTAAAAGAAAAAAAATAGTTCAAATACCTTGCAAAAAGAAACTGTGTGAAGAAAATATGGTCTATTCATATTATAAAATAATATAAAGCAATTGAATGAAACAGAGGTGTGTATATTAGCATAAATGAATCACAAGAAAAAACATAAAATGCAAAGAGCAATTGCAGAAGCCTATTTACAATACCTTATTCATCACAGAAAATTGCAAAATCATAATATTATGTATGACCATCCACTTACCAATGTCTATCACACAGGAGAGTTCTGCTTGGAATGTGATCGGTCAGCCCCAGCAGGAAAAAATGTTCTGATCCATAATCCTGCAAAAAAAATCTTGAAAAATTAACCTAAGGAAGCATATGTTAAATAAAAAGCAAGCAGGAGG